>CAUYPK010024083.1:0-31865 GCA_963574355.1 Loris lydekkerianus
AAGGAAGGAAGGAAGGAAGGAAGGAAGGAAGGAAAAGGAGGGAGGAAGGGAGGGGAGAGAGAAAAAGAAAAAGAAAAGAGAAACAAGAGAGAAAAGGGGAAAAAGCTTATTTAAAGAAATAACTTGTGAAATATTTTTAAATTTGACTAAAAAGATGGACACTGAGATATACTGAAGTTCAAAAGTTCTGAAACAACTTTAACCAATGAATTATTTACTAAGAGACACAATAATCCAATTGTTAATGATCAAAAACAGATTTTGAAAGCAGCAAGAGAAAAAAGCTCATCACATACAAGGAAATCACCACGAGGCTTTCAGATATTTTTCAGCAGAAATCTTAAGGACTGGGAACAAATTGTATGCTTTCAGAAATGAAGGACTACTTTCAAAAATGCAGCAGTGATAAAGAATTTTCCAAACAAACAAAAGCTGGATAGTTTGTTCACCACTACATTCACCTTACAATGAATACTAAAGGGAGTTCTTCAAGATAAAATGAAAGGATGCTAATTAGTAACATGAAAAAATTTTAAACTATAAAACTTACTATAATGTTAAATATACAGTCAAATTCAGAATATTCAAATATGTTAATGCCACCATTGTGTTAAAATATAAAAGTATCACAAATAACTTTAGCAACAATAATTTGTATATATACAATATTAAAAGCTATAAATTGTCAGAAACATAAAATAAATGAATAAAAGTAAAAAATGTAGATTTTTTTGTATGTCATCAAAGTTAAGTTGCTTTCAGCTTAAAATGGTGTTTTATAACCATGAAATACTTTATGTATGCTCATGATAGGTAAAAATTAAAAAGGTGAAGTAGATACACACACACATCAAAAAAAAAAAAAAAAAAAGGCCCAGAGACAATTAAATCATATTCTGGTTTCTCTTCAGATCCCACGTCTTTTGCCTTTTACCAAAGATAATTGAATCAAAGAATACCAATACAGAAAATTATTAAATCAAATGGAAAGAAAACAAAAAAAGAATAAAAGAACAAATAATCTAAAAAAGGCAGAAAACAATTAACAAACATTAAGAGTATGTCCTTTCCTACCAATCATTACTTGTGATGTAAATAGATGAAATCAAAATACCTAGAGTGAATTACTGAGAAAACTAAAACCCAACTATAAGCCATCTATGAGAAACTTGCTATAGCTTTAAAGGTACACAGAGAATGAATTGATAGAAAAAGAGATTCTGTGCAAATGGAAACCCAAAGAGAAGCAAATATTCTTTAAGTCAAAAACTGTAAAATGAGATGATGAAGGTTACTGTATAATAATAAAGGGGTCAATTTATTAGGAGCATATAAAAATTATAAGTAGATAAGCACACAACATCAGAGTACTTAATAAATAAGGTAAATGTTGACAGAATTGTCAAAGGAGAAAAAGACAGAAATACAATAATAGTGGAGGACTTCAATATTGCACTTTAAATAATGGATAAATCATCCAGATAGAAAATCAACAAAGAAACAGCATACTTAAGCTACACTAAAAATATTTAGAAAAATATTTTAGCCAAGAAAGTGAAAGACCTGTATACTGAAAAATATAAAACTTTGATGAAAACAATTGAGAACACCAATAAATGGAAACTAGATCAAATGAACCTATCAACCCTACACAGAATATTTTCTCCAACAGCAGCAGACACTCATTCTTCTCTGGCACATAAAACATTCTCTACAACAGATCATATGTTAGATCATAAAACAAACTTTTACAAATTTAAGATGACTGAAATCACATTGAGTACCATTTCAGACAACAATGGTAAAAAGGAAAATTGAAAAAAAAAAAAAAAGATTTAATGAGTAAAAAATAATGAGTAAAATGAAAAAAATAAGAAAATTGAAAAATTCACAAATATGTATAAATAAAAACAATATGCTTCTACCAATGGTCAAACGAGACAAATGAAAATGGAAACACAATATACTAAAATTTGTGAGATGGAACAAAAGAAATTTTAAGTGGGATATTTATAGTAATAAACACAAACATTATGAAAAAGAGAAATATTTACAATGAATAACCTATATATAGAAATAAAAAAACTAGAAAAAGAAATTAGCAAAGCCCAAAGTTTGAAGAAACACAATAATAAAAAGTCATATATAAGTCCATGGCTAACATCATACTCAACTGTGAAAAGCTAAAAGCTTTTCCTCTAAGATGAAGAAGATTAGAATGGCCACTAGGTATGCTTCTATTCAGCATTATACTAGAAGTCCTAGACAGAGCCATTAAGCAAGACAAAGAAATAAAAGGCATTCAAGTCAGAAAGGAAGAAGTAAAACATCTCTGCATAAGACCTTTTGTAGTATACAGAAAAGATTCCACCTAAAGATTCCACCAAAAAAAAAAAAAAAAAAAAAATCTTTTACAACTAATAAATAGTTAGTTGTATGCAATGAAGTCATGGTAAAAGAAATTAATGACACAAATAAATGAAAAGATATCTGTGTAGGTCAATTCAAAGAATTAATACTGTCAAGATGTCCACATTGTCCACTGATTCTATAAATTCAGTGCGACCTCTATTAAAATTCTATTGAAGTTTTTCACAGAAATAGGACAAAAATCAGATTCTAAAATCTGTAGAGAGCTAAAAAGAGACCACAAATAGTTAAATGCTGAGCAAGAAAAAATAGCTGGAAGGCCTCATTACTTGCTGATTTCAAATTATATTACTAAGCTATTGTAATCAAAATAATATGGTACTGCGATAAAACAGATATATAGTCCAGTGAAAAGGAATAGAGAGCCCAGCAATAAACTCACACACATAGTCAACTAATTTTTGACAAAGACACTAAAAATATAAAACAGAAAAAGGATAGTCTCTGCAAAAAATAAATAAATAAATAAATCTCTATTCTTACACTATATCAAAAAAAAAAAAATCAACTGAAAATAGATTCAAGACTTAAACGTAAGACCAGATACCATAAAACTTATTGAAGAAAAGAGATGAAAATGTCCTTGATATTGGTCTTCGCAATAAACAAGTGGACTACATGAAACTAACAACAGTTTCTACACAACAAAGAAAAAAAATCAACAAAAATGGTATGTAAATCATGTAATGGGAGAAAATACTTGCAAACCATATGTGTATATCCAATAGGAGTCTCATTTAAAATATATAAAGAATTCATACAACTAGATAGCAAAAATCCCCAATAACCCAATTTTTAAAATGAGCAAACGACTTGAATAGATTATTACTTTAAAGAAGAAATTCAAATCATCAACAGGTATGTGGTATGATATCAACATAAATAATGATCAGATAAATGCAAATCAAAACCACAATGAGATATCGCTTTATACTTATTAGAATGGCTATTATCAAAAGGACAGAAGACGAGTGCTGGCAAGGACATAGAGAAAAGGGAACACTTGTATACTGTTGGAATGTACAGTCATTACGGAAAACAGTATGGGGGCTCCTCTAAAAATTAAAACATGTTACTACCATACGATCCAGAAATTCCATTTCTGAGTTATATCCAAAGGAAATAAGACCACAATCTGGAAATTACACCTGTACTCCCATGTTCATTACAGCATTACTCATAATAGCCAATATATAGAAATCATTTATTTATTCCTCAACAGACAAATGGGTAAAGAAAATATGTGTATATACAGTGTATGTATTTATGTATAAATATATCATAGAATACTATTTATCCTTAAAAAGAAGGAAATCCTGCCACTTTCAACAACATGATGAACCTGGAGGACATTATGGTAAAGGAAACAAATCAGACATGAAAAGATAAATACTTTTTGATCTCATGAAATCCAAAAAGGTCAAACTCACAGAAACAGAGAGTAGAAAGGTATTTACCAGGGACTCAGTGTGGGAAAATGGGAGATGTTGGTCAAAGCATGTAAAATTTTAGTTATGCAGGATGAATAAATTATGAAGATCTAATATAAAAACTAGGGACTGCTATAGTTTGAATGTTTTGTCCCCTCCAAATTTCATGTTGAAACTTAATCTCCAATTCAACAGTTTTAGGAGGTATGGCCTTTGGCAGGGGATTGAAGCATGAGGTCTCTACTCTTGCCAATGGGGTTAAGTGCGCTCATAAGAGGGCCTGACAAAGGGATTTTGTCCTTTTTTTTGCCCTTCCAATTTCTGCCTTATAAGGACAAAGCATCCCTCCCTTCTGAAGGATGGAGTTCAAGGCATCATCTTGGAAGGAGAAATAGGAGCTCACCAGACACCTAACCCTGCCAGTGTCTTGTTCTTACACTTCCGAGACCCCAAAACTGTCAGAGTAAATTTGTGTTCTTTATAAATTACCCAGAGTGTGATACTCTGCTATAGCAGCACAACCGACTAACAGAGGGACTATAGATCACCATGCTATATTACACTTGTGAAATTTCCTAAGAGGGTAAATATTAAGTGTTCTCACCACATATAGGAAAAAAAGGTAATTATGTGAGGTTATTAATACATGAATTAGCTTGATTATGCTAATCATTTCACAATATATGTATATCAAAAATATTATATTTTTAAAATATATACAATTTTTATTTGTCAATTATACCTCAATAAAACTTGGGAAAATAATGCTGGAAAGCATCAGGTTTCTTCCCCTTTATGATCTAGGTAAACCGACCTTGATGTTTTTAAAATGAATTGTCAACCTCCAAAAAATTTCAGAATGATATCCCCTAGGAAGACATATGACAGCAAGAAAAGGCTTCATTTATTTAGAAACATCAAATAAATTGATATTTCTTGGAATCCGAAGCTTTCTCCTTCAATAAACACCAAAGCATTTCTTATTTGAACCACTTTTGAGAGAACTCTTGCCAAGCTGCCTGATGTATTTCTTCTATGCCTTTTGCAGTCAGGGAATTCTAAACACATATTTCCTAGGGTCATAAACTTCTCTAAAGAAAGTAACAGAAGGAAAGTAACAGTGGGGTGGGTGGGGGGGCACAGAACAGGAAAATAAATACCTAGTCTTTTCTCCAAATCAAATGATGAATGTGTACTAGTAGTAAAAATAGGTGAACAAAAGGTGTGATCGTGCCTCCTTGTTCAGCGGAAGAGTTGGATATGTAATTATGCATTTTCCTGATTCCTGCCTGGATGTCTGCTCTGAGTGTCACTGCCAGTCTCTCTGTGGAGAAGCATGAAAAACCTGCAATGTGCCTCTTTCATCTGACGCTCTAACAGTCACCATTGTCAGAGTCACTAATGGTTATCGCGGTTTATCATGTGCTGGCCACAGGGCAATGGGATTAACATGGATGATTTTAGTCACTGCTTTCAATGGCTCCATGTGACAGACACTATTATCAGGACCACTTTCAGATATGGGGGAACCAAATATAGAACCTGCAACATTGCATTCTGGGAAATTGCAGAGGCAAAATATGAACCTGGTTATTTAGACTTCAGAGTCCTCGTGTTGATATTGTGCCACAGTCCTGGGCATCCAAGGAGAGCTGAAGGGCATATGAAAGAAGAACAAGTGAGGGTCTGCAGAGAGCCACAGCTATGGGTCCCGAGCACGGTGCCTTCATTCAGCTGAGGAGCTGCACAGTGGGAAGCTGGGTGTAGTGAAATTCTGCAGAAGGCAATGAATGCCCATGTCTCATTAATTCCTCCACTCAACCCTGCCTCATCTTGAGAGGAAAATGTAGTTTGCAAAATGCATAAATTCCAGAATATGCAGGTATGCAATAGTGCATGAATTTAGGACATTGCAAAAGCAAATTTACAGCAAGTAAAAAGAACATTCAGATGAGTTTCCAAGAAACAACCAGCAAATGATGAAGCCATTTGCCAACACAGATGCGGCTCCCTATTTTCTTCCCACACCCTGAAAGGCTGTTTTCATTTCATGAACACAGATTGACAAAGGAGAATCTTCTTTGCTCCCCATACTTTATGATGTCCCTGAGGCTTTCTACCAGTCTGAAGCCCTGGTAGTGAAGTGTGAAGACTGGTAGGATCCAGTCTACATATGTCATGGAAGAGTAGCCTTTATTTATTATTTGAATGGCATTATTTTAGATGTAGGTATTTTTTAAATGCAAAACAGTTGTCTCTATTTCTTGACAACTGTCATTTCCAGTCAAAGCTGTGATCCAGCCAAACTGAGTTAGGTGCAGTCCCCAGGTAGTCTGAGGACCACCTTGTCTCAAAGCCATTGCACCTGCTCCAGCCTCCTGCTGGGATCCCTTTCCTGCTTTCCATTTTATGTCCATCCTCACCCCCAACATCCATCCTCAGAATTCACTGCCACTGGTGCCACTAATGCTATGATAAAGATCAGCTACAGACAAGAAAACACTTGAGACCGATGTGCCAGAGGAATTACACGTTGATTCTATTATTATTTTTAAAGACTGCTGTAATGTTAAATTTTTACTTAATTTCCAACTTGCAAAATATAAGTCAACCTATCAAAATACGAATATTTTATTTTGTAAATTTCCAATGATATTTTACATTCTAATTTGGAAATACTGACTTAGGGGGAAGCAGTTCATTAGTTCATAGAACCAGAGTGGTAAGATCTGAAGTCACTTCCTGTAAGGACTGATAGGCTAAAGGAGTTTTAAAATACATGGTCAGTATGTATCTTATTCCAAGACATTGGCGTGTTACTGATATTCATACTACTCACCAACAAAAGAATGTCAGGTTTCCCCACCAGGGCCAGGGCCGTAGAGAGTTTCCGCCTGGTTCCCCCACTGTAGGCGGCCACAGGTTTATTCACATGGGCTTCCAGGTGTAAGCGCCTCACGAGGTCTCCAGCAACCTGCAAGAGAGCAATTGTTTCGCTGCCCATTCCTACTCTTCAGAGTGCCGGGCAGACCCCGGGGGCTCAGCCCTGACTCCAGCACTGTCCTCCCACTGTCCCTGCCCACCTTTCCCATACACAGTCCAGTGCATCTCCCGAGATGCCTTCACAAGATAGGAAATAATTGAGAATAAACAGGTGGGAGTTTTTTCTGTGCCTGTAGACATCTCAGGGAGGGTCAGGAGCTCAGGGAAGTAGTGTGGGGAGGAAGAAAGACCCCAGGCTGGACAGTGAATGTCCAGAGAGGCAAAGAAGGGTGAGCCAAAGAGAAGACTGAGAAAGAACGGAATGGGAATGAAACCAGAAGAGAGCAGTGTCAAAACCTCACGGGAAAAATGAGTTGAAGGAAGGTCATGTTCAATATTAACACAAGGAAAGAAACTGCCCCAGGATAGTGAGGAGCCACTGTCAGAGTCTGTACACTCAGAGTTTGGTTTATAAACTAGTGGTGGGAGAGGAAATGGGGAAATGTTTCTTATTCACAATTGCTGGAAATCATTATATCAACTCCCGGGATGGTGGCTGTGTTCACCAAACCCACCCACTCAGCCACAGAGCAATTTTGGCTCTTTCCAGGGGCCTGGGGCTCACAACAACTTTATTCTTCACAACCTTTCAACCATCTAGCTTTTCACACACCCTTGGAGGCCTAGTCTATTTCCATATCTCTCCTTAGAGGAAATAATTGTCACTACTCTGTGTGTCGTGAGCCTATGGAACACTTTTCTTGAGCACATCCCAGTGTCATTTGTACCACACCACATTTCCTGTTTCCAGCTCTGTCTCCAACACTGAACTGGTTCCTCTTGGGGTCCAAATTAAGCAACTTCTTTGTTCCCAACTCCACATAATTTAAAAATTTTGCAGCTTTATTTAAGTCTTGTGACCCCCGAGGTGTTAATGTAGATACATTTTTTTTGATAATATTAAACGTCCAGCTGACCAAGATGATGGGATTATGAAGATGGGTTCATAATTGTATGTCCTAAATAACTGAATAAAACAGTATAAATTAATGCATATTTTTTGATAAGTGCTTAAAAGTTGGGATTAGAATGATGATGACAGTAATGATGGTAAGATTTTAAAAACCTTTAACAATATTGATAATAATTACGCTGCCCAAAAAACACTCTCAATAGAAATGTTTCTATCTCTTTATTTGTACAGCCTCAAAATAAGAAATGAATTAAGAGGCTCAGAAACAGTTCTTGTGGCCAAACAGCATAATTCAAGGAAATGCAGATTTATGAAACTGAAATCTTAAATCTCTGGCCATCTGCCAAAGAAAATCATCTCAAGGCCAGCAGTTCGTCCTTACTGTAAACAGCAACAGTGATTTTTCCCAGATTGTTTACTATGACTCATCCTTTTTACGGCTTCATTCAGTCCAATTATTTCTTTCTTTCTTTTTTTTTTTTTTTTGAGTCTCACTATGTCACCCTCTGTAGAGTGCTGTGGCGTCACAGCTCACAGCAACCTCCAGCTCAAGGGCTTAAGCGATTCTTTTGCCTCAGCCTCCCAAGTAGCTGAGACTATGGGCGCCCACCACAATGCCCGGCTATATTTTTGTTGCAGTTGTCACTGCTGTTTGGCAGGTCCAGGCCTGGTTCAAACTCGCCAGCCTCAGTGTATGTGGCCGGCACCCCAGCCGCTGAGCTACAGGTACCAAGCCAGTCCAATTATTTCAATCAATATAAAATGAATAAAAAGTCATTTAAATAAATAAAAATATTTAAACAAGACATTTTATTCAAAACAAGCAAACACACAAATATTAATGGAACTGACATGTAAATATAGACATACAATAACTGGCATTGAGGAATTAAAGATATAATGGAAATAGTAATGTAGATTCTGATTCCCCAAGGGAGGAAGTGTAAGATCAGCTCCTGAAGAGTCCCAAGAGAGATGAAGGAAGGAATCAGGAAGGCTTCCTGGAAGAGAAGGCACAGTCCCCATAAAAAAGAAGGAACTTGAAGACACAGCAGATGCTGTTGGGAAGCTTTATCTCTTAGAAAAAACTAATACAGTAAGTCCTTAACATTGCCAATAGGTTCTCGGAAACCACAACTTCAAGCAAATTGATGTACAGGGTGTCCATAAAGTTCATGTACAATTTTAAAATGTTTGTAATTTTGTAAGTGCACATGAACTTTATGCACACCCTGAATAATGAAATCAGTGTTACCATAGGCTAATTGATGTAAATAAGAGTTCAATTCCTAAGGCATATTTCTGGTCACAAAAACATCATCATATTTCTAAATAAGAACCAAAACACTTTTAATGTTAAACACTGAAATAAATGTGAGTTATACACACATCTAAGAAATATTAATAAAAACACGATAATTATTTGCCCAGTTATTCCAATGCAGGGTCATAGATGGCCAGCACCTATCCTGAGGCTCAGGGCATGAGGCAGAACCCCACCCTGAACAGCACAGCATCTCATGGCAGGGAGTGTGCACTCTCTCTCTGTCTCTCTCTCTCTGTCAGACCTGGACAATTTAGACATGCTGATTAACTAATGTGCATAACTTTGGGATATAGGGAGGGAACCAAAGTACCAGGGAAAACCCCAGCAGAATGGGGGAGAGAGTGCAAAGTCCACACAGACAGTTCAGGTGGGGAATTGATTTTTTTTTTCTCATCATCGTTATAATGAAACTATTGAACTATATAACATTATTCAAGGACCTGCTTTAACAGGAGTCAGGACGATAAAAATGCCAAATTAGAAAAGTGATATTTTTATTTATTTTTGCACTCATAAAAAATTACAAAAAAGAATGAAAATATGTGTGTATGTATGTGTATGTATTAGAAAAAATTTCTATTTTACTCTCATTTATTTTATTCAAAATTAGCGATACATAAATGAAATCTGATGGACAAATGGTGTAAAATGTAACCATATTACAAGCTGGTTCTGTAGAAATGACTTCAGAATGATAAGAGAAGTTTAGAATAAACTTGCCAAACTATTATTGCATATTTTTATAAAATCAGAAAACATATGTCATGTTTTCCCAATTTCACAAAAGGTTAAGTATTTCTGCTAGCAAATTCTGGATTGGTTAACTATAGGAAAGATTCCAGTATGTATAGGAATAAATGGGTCAGTTTGATCTAATGCTTTGTGAATGTCAACTTGTCAGAAAACAACTGAAAATAGCCTAATAAGAAGTATTTAGTTGTAGTCTTTTCTGCACTCAGCACCACTGTCAAAGTAACAGCAAACACAATATCTTTGCAATTGTGGCTGCCAAACACTGCCTAAACCCCAAAATGTCATAAGTTCACAGAGTTTCTATGCAGTCTGGTATTTTTTACCTGCAAAGCTCTAGAAGTTATACTATAATTAAGGCAGGAGATTAGGATTCATTTGTTTTTATATCACTACTGCTTAATTATGTTTGGTGCACAATAGGACTTTTATAAATATTACTGGAGCCAAAATAAATTTCTCAGAGATTTACACATGTCATCTGTTGGGTTCCAAAACCAATATTTTTCTACCAGCACATAGGATGCCATGTCAAAATTTCCTGTGAGACAAAGTCTTCATGCTGCAGATGCTGGAGTGGGTGTGGAGAGAAGGGAACACTTACACGCTGAAAACTCATACAGCCCTCTTGGAAAGGAGTATGAAGAATCCTCAAAGAGCTGAAAGTAGGCCTTCCATTTGACCCTGCAATCCCATTACTAAGTATCTACCCAGAAGAAAAAAAGAGTCATTCTCCCATAAGGACATTTGCACTAGAATGTTTATCACAGCTCTATTCATAATTGCCAAGAAAGAACCCAAGTGCTCATCCACTCACAAATGGATAAACTATGGTATATGTACACCATTTATAATATTCAGTCATAAAGAAAGATGGAGACTTTACATTTTTTTGTATTTACCTGGATAGATTTGGAGAACATCCTCCCAAGTAAAGTATCACAAGAATGGAATAGTACACAATACTGTTCCGAAACTACTAAATGAGCACACCCACACAAGAAAAAAAATACAAGGGAGAAGGGGGAGGGGGTGGGGGGAGATGGTTGAGTTGTCACCTAACAGGCACAATGAAGGGGTACATGTCCCACCTTCTGATTGAAGGGCTCAACTACAACTTAGACATTACCTAACAAATGCTAACTACATAAACCAATCTTTTGTACCCATCTATTAATCTGAAATTTTAAAAAAATTCTTAAGATTGAAGACTAAAATGTATAATTAAGTAGAAAAAAGGTGCCAATGATCTTAGACAGAAATGCCTTTTCTCTCACTCTCTGACAATGACCTCCTGGCCATACTCTTCTAGGAAAACTGTTCTAATGGAAGAAAACTCAAAGACAAAAGTCACGTCTGCAGAGACAATGATGGGAAGGAAGGCACAGGAGGCGTTTTCCCTGGTAGCGATTTGCAGGTATCAGCAGAAATAAGATGCAATGGGCCCTACTGTTCATACCAGGGAACCCAAAACGTGGCCCTCTCCTCCCTCTTACAAGTGTAGTTCAGTAGCTTTGGTATGACACTAACCTGAAATTACCCACTACAACGGGCTTCTCTTACATGTTCTCTGTGGCAAGCCAGATGATGTAGCCCTCATGTCCTCATTTGGCCATAAGTTGATATAAAATTTTTCACCAGGTTAATTGAATTCAGGTTCAAATATGTGACCCATACAAAACCATGTAGTATGAATGGAGAGAAATTGAAACTCACTGTGAGCCCTGCAGAGCCTAAACTCAGACTCTGTGAAGAGGCATCTTTTTCTCACCTTACTGAACATTTAGAGGGTAGGAGGATGACATGACTATAGAGAGAAATGACCAGCCAGCTGGAGCATGGGTGGACTGGGGGCCCTGGAGAGAAGACGGCACTCAGGACTAGGTATAGGGGAGAAGACATGAAGCTGAGTGGGCAGGATCCCCCCAGCAAGCACAGGAGGGTCTCCCTCTCCTCACAGAGAACATAAGGAAGGCTGATCAGTAGGAGGAGGTCCCAGGACCCCCCAGCAAGCATAGGAGGGTCTTCCTCTCCTCACAGAGGATATAAGGAAGGCTGAGCAGTAGGAGGAGGTCCATGCTTGGAGGAGTCATGTGGTGACCCCACAGAGCTTCTGCTTCTCCAGCCACCCCAGGAGCATAATTAGGCCAAGCTACAAATAGCACCAGGAATTGATCTCATCTTATTTCTAAGTGTCAGAGCAGTGTGTGAATCAAGAACATGTACTCTGGAGCTTGTTTATCTGGGTTCAAAACAAAACCCTGCCACATACTAACCAGGTGTACGTGGATAAATTGCCTAATCTTTACGTGCCTGAGTTTTCCCGTGTGTAAAGTGGGGAACAAACATCTACTTGATATGGTTGCTGCAAATTACTCCCAATGGTGCCTGACAGAGAAAATCCTGAAAAATTAGCAAAAATAACTGTTTTCTCTTATTTTATAACGATTTCTTCTAGTAACCTTGTGATAAACACCTCAGAATAGATATGCCTATCTTATAGTTTAAATAGTCCCAAAATTTATAGAAGAACAAATTTACCAGAAAAGGCGCTAACTCCTTTGGGAACAGATGGAAAAGTGTGCTGACATCTAGAAACAAGAGCGAGTAGCAATACCGTCTGCAAAATCAGTTGCAGTTTTATAAAAGAAATGAAGCCAGTTCCTAATTGGCGACCATTAAAATAACTTTCTTTGGTAGAGTGGTTCAGAAGAACAAGGCTGGAGACAGCTGGGTATCAGGAGGCAATTGCCCTGAATGACAGCACCAAGCCGTAGGATATTAAGGAGAGGAGCTTTTCATAGGCACTTTCCCCCTGAACAGCAAAGGGGCCAGCTCAAAGCATTTGCCAAGCATCCTCTTCTTTAATCAAAAACTAACAAGGGGGAGCTAACGGAGTTGAACATCTATCTATTAAAGACTGGGTGAACATTTAGTCCTGGATTTCAATAGCTGTTTAACAAGGATGAGCAGGTCTCCTGGGGGGTGATCAGTTATCTTTGCTTTATTAAAACAGGAGATGAATAAAGGGGCCAGGGACCCTTCCACGATGTGCAGAGATTCTGTTCTAGTTTCACTTGAAGTTATAGAGCACAACTAAGAAAGGAAGGCTGAAGCATTACACAAACGGCACAGACCGAGCTTTCACAGGCCAGTGAAGGCAATGGCTATTAGTTTTGTCTCCTGTGAGTCCTAGGATGTTCCATCTCTTGAAGAGTCTAATTGCAAATGCATCACATAAGCCACTTATTTCTACTCCTGGTTCAGACTCAAGAAATTCAAGGAGCCAGCACCTCACAGACTCTTGATAATCACATGCAGGAAAGGTAAAAATGTGCCTGAAGCAATAGCCATTCCAGAGGCTCCTGGCATTACAGCCTCTGAGCTGTCCGTCCAGGCTGTCATGCTCTGCTTGGCTGGCCTCTGCCTGCGAGAGGAGAAGTGGCAGCTGCCTCTTGTTCTCTCACTGCTCACCTGCCACTCTCTCCTCTCCCAGACAGTGATGCAGATGGAGGCCCTGCAGTTTCTGCCACTGGTTTCTTGTCCTAAGGCCACCCAGAAAGGACCCCGCTGGCAGGAATCTTTAGCCCATGCACCAGGAGGCCATGCTTTCCAGCTACTCCCTAATTCCACAGGCTCTGTTCATTATTCCTGTGAGCCCTGGGAATACTGAGCTAATGATACTTGTCCCTGAATACAAATACTCCAGTACACGGAAAAGGCATTTAGAGAGGGGGAAAAAGAAAAAAAGCAAGTGATACAAAGTTACAAATGATGTTTTCTATATGCTTCAACTCCTTCATCACATGACTTACTCCACTGATACATTCTAAATATAAAAATAAATAAGACAAGCACATTGTAATGTTTCCTTCAGTATGATCATATTGGAAAGTACTGTTCAGGTCAAGTTCATCTTGTATCATCATTCCTTCTCAGAGGGTGAGAGTTTTCTTGGGCATCACCAACATTCCTCAAGGGGTCCCTTTTTTGGGAAAACTCCGAGGACACTTACCTGAGAGATGTGCTGCTTCGGAATCCCCCGTAAGCTGCAGTAGTAGTGGAGATGTTCCCAACCTGTCAGAAGCTCATCGAGGGCATCCTGCTGTGGACAGTAGCCAAGGAGCACGCCCTCCGCACCCGCAGAAGACAGATCCACCTCCTCTCTGTGAGAGAAGCAGTCAGGCTGAGAATAGCAGCTTCCAAAACAAACAGCAACCTATCTTTTAATTTGATTCATCAAGTCCACTGCAGTTTGTTTAAGGCAATTAATTCATTTTCCATGAATAGTTTCAATTAATAAAAAGTGAAGGATTTCAGGATATATCCCCCCAAATATGCCTCTTTAGCATATTATTTTGAGCAAGAGGCCATTGAGAACCAGCAAAGGAAAAGCTATATGCTGTCCTTTAAATGCCTAAAAATTGCACATGAATTTCCCCTTTTAAAAAATAAATTCATATACATACAGGAAATTTTTATTTATAAAGTTGTATCCATGTTAAGGAGAGACCTGCTTCTCCAGACAACTCTGGTCACGTAGAGACTTTTATCTGCATAATAATACAACCCCAATTCACCATATATTTCCTTCCCTCACCTTCCCATAACTTGGCTGCCCTCCCCAGAAGACCCAACCCCTGCTTCTTTTTCTTTTTGTTTAGCCTCAGATGGTGTATAAACCTCAATCATCGGGCCTGCTCTTTGAGTTTTACTTTTTATGAAACTCCTGTGCATATGTACAAATACAATTAAACATTTTTTCTTAGTAATAAGTACTTTGTCAGTTTCACATCCAACTCTACAGAACTTAAGTAAGTAAAGGAAAAACTTTTTCCTCCCCTACAGTAGCAACTCATGCGAAGTAGAACAAGCTTGGCTCCAGCATCAGAGGCCTGGGTATTAAATGGGACAGGTCCGCAACAGCTTTGAGCATTAAAGAAAAACAGGTATTTGGCAAATAACATGTGTTCAATGAGGGGTTATCATATTTATTATTTTCCAACAAAAACAATTCATGTGAACAACAAGTAAATCAATGATTTGTGAACTAACATAAAATCATAACCCCTTGGCCAACTGAATGGCTAATCCATTGACCAATTTTAAGGCTGATTTGTAGGCTGTGAAAAAAAAGGAGGTCAGACCTTCCTTGTCATGCCCCCTCCCTTTTGGAGTTACTCTTTGAATCATGAGGATACAAAACAATTAATAATTAATAATTAATAATCATTAATAATCAAGCCAAGTGAGCCAAATGGTAAACCACACCTGCAGCTCATTGGTTTACTGGACACATTATGTGAGTCTGGTTATGTGTCCCATGGCTCATCTCGGATTAACAGACAGACTTTTTGTCTTTGATTGACAGAGTTTGTTATCTTCACTTAAAACATCCCAAGCCTTTAGTCAAAGCTTTATTTCATTAACCAATTACAAATCAAAGAATCTTTAAACCCACTTATAACCTGTAAGCCGTTGCTCCCACCCCTGCCTTCAAGAACGTCCTGCCTTTTCTGGCCAAAGCAACACATGCAACATGTCCCCCTGACTGACGAGTTTAAGATTTTGCATGTAATTTTATGATTTTACTCATGATTTTTACATGTAATCCCTGTCTCCATGAAGGCATAAAACCAAACTACAACCCTGCCACTGAAAGCACACTTCTAGGCCCTCTTGACACCGTACTCTTGTCTAGTCATATGTATTCAGCTCAGAATAAATCTCATCATAAATTATCTCACAGAGTTTGTTTGCCATTAGCAGACTTCACTATCATATAGTTACTGATTTTTTTTCAAAAACTAAGGTTTTATCGTAACAATTGTAGTATATATAATCTCTCATTGAACATATAGAAAAATAAGATAAAAGGAGAATTCCTGGTCCCAATTTTCAGTGATCTCTTCCATTGATATTTCGGTGTTAATCCTTCAAAGACAGCCATGCTATGCGATGGCAGAGTGAGATTATATAAGACTGTCTCTACTTAAATAATTTTTAAAAACTCATGTTTTATTTCTAATTGTAACATTAATGCATATTCATCGAGAAAATTGTAAAACTACTCAAATATGATTAACATTTTGACTATTTTATAACCGACTTGTTCCTATGCATTTTTACATAGATAAAATTGTAGCGACCATAGACATTTCTGAGAACACTTCAGGAAGGAAAATTCGTATTTCCTAAATGGAGAATAATGTAAAGAAAGGTGTGCAGAGATATTAGGACTCCTATAAGAAGTGATTATTAGCTTTTCTCAAAAAAAATCCACAGTAGGAAAAGGACTATTATTTTTAATATCTACGAAACATTGTATGTACATGAAAAAAGTAAAGAATGAAAGAAAACTGAGTTTTCCCTAAAATTTTAAGTTCTCTAATTCGTTTTGTCTTTAAAAATTTTGTAAAAATCACTTCTCCAAACTTTCCCACTTAAATTTAGTGTAGCCAAAAGGTAACTTCAATGTGATTTTGCTGTACTGTAAAAAACTATATTTTTCTGTCTCTTCAACCTTAGAAATATTCTTTAACAGTATAGTTGCAAACCAGTAAGCACCTCAGTTTCCTCCAGGTCTTTCCATGGCTTGGTAGTTCTTCTCTTTTCATTACTAAATAATATTCCATTGTAACCATGAACTACAATTTATTTATGCATCCACCTGTTGAAGAGAATATTGATTGCCTTCCAGCTTTGGGGATTAGGAATAAAGTTTCCGTAATACGTATTATGTTATATATAAGATACATAATACATAGTCTTGTGGTATAGTTGAGTTATAGCCTTCATGTTATACCACAAGACTATGAGGAAAGGACCAAGGAAGGGGAAGGGAGGGGGGAGGTTTGGGTGGAGGGAGGGTGATGGGTTCCACATCTATGGTGCATATTTTTATCTATAATAAAAAAAAAAAAAGAAAAAAGAAGAAAAAATGATCTCTATGCATAAGCTTGGGTCAGCTAAGGAATAATGCAAAGTATGTGTAATAAATTGATGACTGAATTTAAATAGAAAGCATTTATTTTTACTTCCAAATATTAAGGGAAGTACAAGTGTTTTCCTTACATGGATGAATTAATCGTATTATGCTGAACTCAAGGCTTTTAGTTTGCCTATCACCAGAACAGTGGACATTGTACCCAGTAGGTAAGTTTTTATCCCTCAGCCCCCTCCCTCTGTGTGTCCTTCATACCACATTATGATCATGGGTACTCATCATTTAACTCCCACTTTTTAGTGAGAACATGTGCTGTTTGTTTCACTTAGGATAATGGCCTCCAGTTCCATCCAAGTTGCTGCAAAAGACATTGCTTCATTCTTTTGCGTGGCTGAGTAACACTCCACGGCATATATGTCCCACGTTTTCTTTATTCACTCATCAGTTGATTGGCACTGAGGTCTATTCCCTACCTTTGCCGTTGTGAATGGTACTGTGATAAACATTTGAGTCAAGTGTCTTTTTTATATAATGACTTCCTTAACTTTGGGTAGATGGACAGTAGTGAGGTTGCTAGATGGAAAAGCATGTCTACTCTCAGTTCTTTGAGAAGTTTTCATACAGGTTGTACTTAGTCCCACCAGCAGTATATAAGCATTCCTCTTTCACTGCATCCACACTGCCATCCATGGTTTTTTGATTTTTTTTATTAATGGCCATTCTGATAGTGTGTTATCTCACTGTGTTTCTTCAAATAATATTAGAATAGTTGTATTTTTTAATTTTTATTTAATTTCAGCAAATTAATATTAAGGGTTACAAATGTTTTTCTTACATGGCTTGAGTCAGGGATATCAGTGTGCCCATCACCCAAACAGGGTTCATTATACACATCAGGTAGGTTTTGGCCCCTACCCTCCCTCCTACTTAACCTCCAATGACATTTACTTCCCCCTGTGCACTTGTGTGCCACTGGTTAGTTTCAATTTGCAGTACTGGTGAAATCTCATTGTGACTTTAATTTACATAATAAATACAATAGGATGTCCTTTGTCCAGTGTATATTTGTGTCTGTCTTGTCAAAAATCAGTTGATCACAGCTGTATGGTTTTATTGCTGAGTTCTCTGTGTCTCCAGCATTATACTTGTTTTGGTTACTCCAGCTTTGTAGCCTCTTTTGAAGTCAAGCAATATGATTACTTAAAATTGTTTGTGCTATTTGGGCTCTCTTTTGTTCCTTATGAATTACTTTTTCTAGATCTGTGAAAAATGACATTGATATTTTAATGGGAACTGCATTGAATCCGTAAATCACTTTGAGCAGTCCCGACACTTTAACAATGTCGATTCTTTCAGCCCGTAAGCATGGGATAATTTTTCCATTTATTTGTGTCCTCTATGATTTCTGTCATCAGTGATTTTCTTGCAGGGATCTTTCTCCTCCTGGAGAAGGTATGTTCCTAGGTATTTTATGTTTTTCCGAGCTGTTTTAAATGGCATTGAGTCCTCGAGTTGACTCTTACCTCGAATGTTATTCGTTAAATGCTGCTGATGCTACTGATTCATGTACATTGATTTTGTAACCTGCAATTTTACTGTATTTATTAATTCCAGGAAACTTTTGGTGGATTCTCTTGCGTTTTCTAAATACAATTTCATATCCCAAACAGGGATAGTGTGAGCTTCTCTTTCCCAATTTGGATACCCTTTATTTCTTTCTCTTGACTGCCTACTCTGGCTATGACTTAAAATACTATTTTGAATAGAAGTGGAAATCGTGGGTTTCCTTTTCCTGTTCCTGTTCTAAGGAGGAATACTTTCAACTTTTCCCAATCATCACCATATTGGCGGTACGCTTTTCAAGTATAGTTTTTATTATTTTTTTTATGTTTGATCCACTTATTTTCTTTCTTTCTGAAAATAAGTACACACACGTGCATTTCCTATGCAAAGTTTGTTGAGTATTTTTATCAGGAAGAAATGCTGAATTTTATCAAGTTTTTTTCTGCATGTATTGAGATAGTCATATCATTTTTGTCCTGAATTCTATGTATGTAATTGATCACATTTATTGATCTTCATATGTGGAAGCACTCTTGCATTCCTGGAATAAGACTCACTTGGTCAGGGTCTATTACCTTTTTGATGTGCTGTTGAATTTGGTAATTTGTTGAGGACTTTTGCATCTGTGTTCCTAAGGGATATTGATCTGTAGTTTTCTTTTCTGTGTGTCCTTTCCTGGCTTTGATATGAAGGTGAAACTGTCTTCATAGAATGCATTGGGGAGGATTCCTTCCTTCTCAATATTTAAAGCCAGTATCAGTAGAATAGGCGTCAATTCATTCTTGTAGTTCTCAGGGAACGTGGCTGTGAATGCATCTAGTCCAGGGATGGTTGTTGTTTTGGGGAATTATTTATTTATTTATTTATTTTGTCTCTCAATCTGGCTACTTTTGATTGGGTGCTTGGGATTACCATTTCTCCCTGCTTCAGGCTTGAACGGTTGTGTGTTTACAAACCCTTATCCATTTCCTCTCAGTTTTCTAGTTTGTGTGCACAAACTAGAAATATTACTGTTCTGATGCAGGGCTGTGATGCTAACAGAAAATCTGCATTCCCTGGGATGAAGGTTCATCAAGACAGCATGATCGGCCCTCAAATCACAAAGCTTAAACTGATAAGCTTTGCCTCTCCACTAGGCAGAGCTGTTTAATTTTTACAAAGGGAAAATGCGTGGGGAGGCCTCACAAGCTACAACTTCAGTTTCAGTGGAGAGTAGAATGTCCAAATAAGGAGGGGGGTTTCTAGGAAATTATGTCCTCACAGGTTGCCTCATTGTGAAGAGACTTAGGATTCGGCAGGGGAGAGGCACTCAAGTGGCTTCCAGTCTCTGCCATCCACACAGCTCCTGGGGACCCTGTCATGTCAGCTCAGCTGAGAGCACATTTTCCCATTAGGAGTGACATGACCAAGGACCCTCCTACTCTGGGATACAAGTCTGGCCACTTTCATAATACCCACCCCCCACCCTGTCCCATGTGACAGAATCCAGAATTTCAGAAGGCCCCGCACGGGCTCTGGAGCCACCCTGAGGTTGAAATCTTTGCTTGTCAACTCTAACTGTGACCTTGAGCAATTTACTTAACATCTCTCTGCCTCAGTTTGTCATCTTAAGATATCACAATAAGGAGTATCCACCTTCAGTGGTTGAATGGACTAATGTACTTAAATACTGAAAACAATATTTGGCAGATAACTAAGACCAGTTCACTACTGTCATTATTTTTCCGCATATATTACAGCTCTTGATAGTTTACTTGCAAGAAGATAATTTAGAAGATAAACCAAAGCAGTCTGTCCAAAAGCAGTAACTTAGATGCTTACAATGTCAGACCAGAAAGCACCTGGACACTGTCTACCGATGTCCGTTACAATTGGCTACCAGCACATCACTGAGTGCTTAAAACGTGGATGATCTGAAGTGAGAGGCCCTATAAGTATGGACACATGCCAGATTTTCAAGATTGAGTACAGATAAAGGAAAAGAAAACATCAGGTTAATAGCCATTTTTATATTATTGCTTATTAATGATATTATCTCGATATATTGAACTGAATAAAATATATTATTAAAATAATTTTACCTATTTCTTTATTTTCCTTTGATTTGGCAGCTAAAAATTTTAAAACATGGGTCACATTACAAGCAATTAAGACACCCTGCCCCCACTGGCAATAACTGGAAGAGGAGATTCAGACCCTCCCTCTACAACGCAACCAGGGTATAACCTTGGAGAGTCCCCGGGTGATCGGCCCTGTGTTTCTAAACCAACATTCTCATGACACAGAATAGGAAGCAAGGAGAGAAAGGATGTTTTGTGTTCAAACTCCCAGTGATGTAGCAGGCCCCAGCTGTAATGAATAATGTCCCAGTGCTGGTTCACTGCACTAACTATCACTACCAGGACTTCACTCTACAGATGCCTTTTTACAGAACCCAAGTGGAGAAATTATTTGAAAACTGACCAAAAGAAGTCATCAGAACGGACCGAGATTATTGTGTACTTCTGACTGGATATTCTTGGGTGCTTTCCTCTCCTATAACTCATTTTTTTATTTCTAGTTTTCCATGTACATTGGAAGGTAGAGAGAAATGGTCATTATCCACCATGCCACATTTCAAGACACTGAGTTTTTATAAGTATCTTCTCAATGTCAGCTTAGATAAAGACAGACCTTTTCATTGTCAATGTTGCCACTCTCTGCTGCACAACACGCTGTGACAAGTCTATAAATGAATATCACAAGAATAAGGTTTCTGTTATTGTTTGTTAGGTTCAACAGGCCCTGAACTTGTCAGAAAATAAAGAAATATCAAAATCTCTCTCAAACTCCTGGACACACTCAAACACAATCATTCCAAGAAAATGTTTTTGATTGGTCTCGTTTTTACTCTGTTTACACATCAAAAAAAAATGATCTCAATATTATTAGTAGGTGGAAATACATACACCATGGAATGTAAAAAGTTTCCCAAATTACCTCCAGGAATTCAGAAAAATCTGGGCTCTATCAATCAGAGGATTTCTCTGCTATCCAAGGAGATAACTTTGTGTATACAGGTTCTAAAGGTAATGCATAGGGCTAAGGGGGAGTAGTTTGTGGCTGGTCATCTTGGATCAGAACGCCTGGGCTTAGCTCACCTGGACAACTCGCTGACCAGAGCACAGTTGTGGGGAAGGTGTGGGGACGATGCCTAAGAGGCAGAGGCCTTTCCAGATACAGGGGAAGGAGCTATGGATGTGGGGATATAGTGGACAAGTGTCCACCAGGAAAAGGCTCCTCATTCTGGGTGGTAATCTGGAAGGACTGGGCCAGTCTCAAGAGACACTGTGGGATGTGGGAAGTCCTGGCCATCTAGGAGTGAACCTCAGACTCACAGAACCCTGGCTGATGTGCTCCTTACTACAGTGGATGCCAGCCAAGCTAGGGGATGGTCCAGGGAGGGACGGGATGTGGTAGAGTGTAGGGGGCTGCAGATATGGCGGTGGACCCCAGAGAAAGTCACAGAAGCACAGAACTCCCTCTCACACACTTTGCCTCCCCAGGGTCACTTGGAATTCTGCAATGGAACAGCCAAGGTCCTGAAAATATTGATTTTGATTAATTCTTCCATGGAAGCTAATTGTTCAGGGCCATTCCTTGCCTGGAGCCTTCTTCCAGTGTTCTTAATGAAATGATCACCCCATGTCAGTTAAAAAGAAAAACACTCCCAATCACATACGATGGTCCATTCTCTTTGTATAAAAGTTCCAAATGTTAAGAAGATCTGCAAATTTTTTGTTCCATTCCAGGAGTACAATACTGTGAATCTGCAATTTTCTCAAAATCATATTTAGCCTCATTTTTCCCGTGATATTCCACAGCATTAAATTATCTCCTTGATTTTAGATTTCCCATATGTCAACCAATTAACAAGTAATTACTGATCATCTACTGTGAGGATTTCGGAGTAAATGTACAAGAAGCCTACACATTGTGATTAAATGCAAATTCTCACACAAGTGAAACTTCTCTTAACTAAGAAAAAATGGGGTTCTTCTATTTATTTGTTCTCTCTCCCTGTATGCAGGTTGTGGGTGGGTGTTCATATGTGTGCACATTTGAATGAATAACTTAGTTTATAGGTCTCTTTATAATCCAAAGAGTGGTGTGGTCAATTCTTAAATCCTCTCTTCAAACATTTCCATTAGGTTCCAGAGGAGGGACAGAGCCTATACAGAGCACTCTGTCCACCTCTGTATGACCATATCAGACCTGCGGGCTTGGATTGAAGGTAGTGGTTTCACATTCTTGGTTGCTCATTACTGCTTCCAGATCGTGTCCCTTAACTCTGAATCTCGTATGTCAGACTACATGATGTAAAACTCTGTCCTGTTGCTATCTTCTACCAACCCCTAGGCTAACTTGTCTTTCCTGAGGTTGTAACTCCTGGCTCTAAATCACTTTCCCCAACACTTCTCCTGCCATAACTCACCAATATCTAGAAAAATGATCTTTAATATACACTGTTCTTAGATTTTTTTCAATCTCCCTTTCTCTAATAATCTTCTGCTCCAAACTAACTCATCACATGCATGGTCAAACTCTTGATCTTATTATCAACTATTGACAAACTTCCTACCACAATTTTGGGAATGCTCATGTCTAACAACCACCTTCCTAGATTTCTACCTTATTCCCTTCTATTCCCATTCCAAAAATTCTTTGCCTTAATTCTTGCCTGACCTCAAGTCTATTGGACGCATCTCTTCACTCTGCGACAGCAGCCGTCTCGTGCCCTGAGAGCCATTGTTATTTACCCCATATTCAGTGCGCTTTCACTTTAATCAAGGTCTTTACACACCTCCTAGATTTCTCTGCCTTTGCTTCCTCCAAACAAAAACAACCACCACAACATGTACTGAAAGACACAACTCTGCACTGGCTTAGCAGAACGTGGCTGGGCAAAACCACAAACAGCAATCTGACTGCTCTGCAATCTCCATCATCCATTTGCCTATTTACTCTTTTCTCTCCCTTTTCCTAGAATTTCTCTTCCTTTTCCACCCTGTGTCTCAGCTGAAGACCTGCTCCCAACTGCAAAGCAAACTCCTCACTGTCTCCAGCCTTCTTTCCTGCTGTTCTGAAACCATTTAAGTTAGATGCACCTGAGCTCCGTCTAACCTGCTCTTTCAAGATCACCAGTGAACTCCATGTCGCTGAATCTAGTAGTCACCATGAAAGCTTCCTTTATTCAATTACTCTTCATTTAATTATCACTCATTCTTTCTCAAAAAATGCATCTTCCCTTATCTTCCAGGATACCCTCCTACTTGCATTTCTGCTTTTGCTTCTTAATCAAAAAACTCTCCTTCTCAACTTCTAACTCCTGAAATCCCCAGGAATGCCCTTGGGCCTCTTCCCTTTTCTTTCCACACTCACACTCATGGGGATCTCAGGCACTCACAGGCTGAACTATCAATATTCTGATGACTTATAAGTTTCATTTTAAGGGTCTGTCCACAAAACCTCAGACTGTAATCTCACTATCTTCTGGACACCTTCACTGATAGGTCTAATTAAAATCTCACAAACTTACCAAGTTCCATGGAGAGCCCCTGATTTACCACACACTCAAAAAAATAGTTTCTTCTGAATTCCTTCCTATCTCAGTAAAAGAACTCTATCTTTTCAGTTGATCAACATTAGTATGATCCATGACTGTTCTCTCTCACACCCATGGGCAACCCATCAGAAACACTTTGGGAACTTAGTAAATGTGGAATGTAAATGTCTCAACACAATAACTGTGAAATTTCCAGGAAGGCTATGTTAACCAGTGTGATATAAACGCGTCAACCGGTCTGTGAAACTAGTGTATGATGCCCCATGATCATACCAATGTACATAGCTATGATTTAGTAAAAAAAAAAGAAACACTTCGGGTTTGTAATTAGGAAGCCGAGATGCCCACCCATCCTACAAGCTCCAACTATTTCTCTTTCTGGATCACAGTAGTAGCTTCAGAACCTGTCTTCTGTTAGCTTTGTCCCTTGTATGCTATTCTCGCTCAGCTCAGTAGCTAGAGTGATCCTCTTCATGAGGAAGTCATATTATGGCAAGCTTTTCCCCAATTCCTCCCAAAGCTCCACATCTTACTCAAAGTCAAAACCAAAATCATCACAACGACCTCCAGAGCCCCACACAGTGAGGTCCCCACCTCCTCTGCCCTTACCTGCTATCGTCCTCCCTGGGTTTGCTCTGCTCCAGGCACACTGACCTCCTCACTCTTGTTGGAAATGATAAACATACAGGCGCACTCCTCCCCGTAAGCCGTTGCACTCTGGGGCTACTGCTCAGATTGCTTGATCTGAAGCCTCATTTTCTTCAAGTGCTCAGTGGTTCCCTCATTGAGTAATGTCTTCTCCACATGATATAAAACAGTGATTCCTATATTTCTCCTTCTCTCTGTCACCCTTATTTTACTTTGTTTCTTTGCTTTGCACTTACTTGTATACATATATAATATTATTTTTTATATTTAGTCTCTCCTAACTAGAATTTATATTTTCTCCAGCAGAATTTAGCCCCTTAGCTGGATTTCAGGCAGTTTTGTTTACTCCTGAATCTCAGTGCTGAGAACAGTGCCTGGCATGCAGAAAGCACTTAGTAAATATTTGTTTAATTAATCAGTCAATCCATACCAAATTGTCATCCAGCTTATGCTTAAACCCAGTAAATAGATATTATCTACCTCCTTAGATAATTTATTCCATCCTTAGAGAAATCTGCTGGAAAATTATTACATAAAATCTATCATGTTTACTGATCAACTGTTCATAAGTCCATTTAATTCAGTCAGACAGAACAAGCCTAATACCTCCTCCTTCACATATTTCGTAACAACTATCCTCATTAATGTTGCATAAACAATTCTGAAGAGAACGTGCAAAAAGAAGCAAATGCTTCAGCAGCAGAATGCATGAAAAGTGGCTTAACTTGTATGATTTCATCAAGCAATAGCTGCTATCTGTGGCTAATCAAGAGATCATATGAATGTTCTCCAAACACTTTTTGAGCTGGCTTATAGCCAATTCTCTTGGCTCATTGAAAGATTTCTGCTAGATGTTGCCTGAAACAATCTTCCTAGACAATTAAAATGCAACACAGGTAAATCTGAAGCCAGTGTCGACAAATAACAGAAGCCACTGTAAAAATATGCCAGGGATGGTAATATAAGAAAAAGCAATAGTAATAAATAGCTGCAAAAGATTTCAAGGTTGAGGACTCCTGTAGATTTTGAAAAGCTAGGTAGACCATTAAGAGATGGCATGGTAATTAAAAAGTGTGATCTTTGAAGCTAGTTCTCAATTTTTAAATTCTGAATGAATCCCTCAATTATCCTGTGGAATTTCAGACTCTTTATATTATTATCGGGGAGCCATGTCTGCCTCCCATTTTGGCGACGTTTGAATGGGAGAGTCTCTAGCAGTTATCCTATACTTTCTCTACTATAGGATGCAGGTGAGTGGTGAAGGTAGGGAAGTAAAGGCAAGTGTTCTCTTTAGTTGACATGTCTGCAGGTGAAGAGGTGTGCTTCTCAAGGACTTTACTCAAGAAACAATCGTTGGAGAGCCTCAGCTACATTTGAACCAGATTCAGGTGCTGAGATTCTGTATTTCAAGCTGATGCTATCATGGCATGAGACTTTGGGGAACTTGGAGGGTGATGAGTGTATTTTGCATACAGAGGGATATGAAGCCTTAAAGACCAGAGGGTCAAATGTGATAACCAGCTCCATGATGGCCTCCAATCATCATTACATTCTGGAGTTTACGTCCTGCGTGGGCCACTCACAAGTGGAATCAGGGCTAACCTGATAGTGGAGAACACAATACAAATAACAGTGTGTGACTTTTGAGGCGAGGTCATAAAAGGGACTACAGCTTCTGCTTTGGACGTTTTAACCACTTACACTGGAGGAACTTAACTGCCATGATGTGAGGCCACTCCAGCAGCCCTGTGGCAAGTCTCCAGTGAAGAGGAACTGAGACTTCCTGTCAGCATTGATTTTCCAGCTGCGTGAGTCAGTTTCCAAGAAAACAAATTCTCCAGCTTAGTCAGGCCCTCTCAGCACTGCAACCTGATTAAATGTTACTCTACGATAATGTAGGAACCTTGGCCTATAGCAAATATGCACAGGCAGTTTCTTAATGGAGTCAGAGTTATTAAAATAAAAAAATAAAAACAATGTAACAAACATGTATTGATCACCTATTTGCAGCAGGTGATAGGCTGAGGCATGTTCCCTGCCTTCAAGAATCCTCTGGCAATGTCTGGGACAGAAACCTGATCAGGTGAGGTCATTAAATATGTTTAAATGGAGGTGTTTAGAGAGTGCTGTGGAGTAGAAGCCTCTGTCTGGGGGTTAGAAGGGCTCTGGGTAAACTACACCAACATTGGGTCTGAGTGACTCAACTCAGCAACAAAACTGGCCTTCTAGATATGGGGGAGGCAAATCCACAGCAGTGTTCCCACAGCCTTGGAAGAAAAGACTAACTTCATTAGCACTTTAGAGTTTTGCAAGAAAGTAGTATTTGAATCTAAACATTAAAATATCCAGCCTGCATAAAAGGGGGGAAAGAGTATTTTAGACAGGAGGAATAGCATATTTCAGAGCTTGGTGTTCCCTTGATCTCTGCCCCAGCCAAATACAAATCTCTACAAGGAGCATTTGCTTTGTCTGTTTCCTGGGCAGGAAATGCCCTAGTTAATGTATCTTTCCAGGCCTTGTCATAGCATCTTCTGTGGATATTATTCCTCAGAGTGCTTACAGCCCAAACAGGGGTGCTAGTAAGCTATATCCCCAATAGGCTAGAGCTGTAGGAATAGCAGGAAACCTGCTCAGACAAGAAATTTAGCAGTGGCTGGTTTAAAGTTAAACTAACTGACTTTTCTTCATTCTGCCTCACTCAGCTTACTTTTTTATTTTTCCCTTTTTCTGGGGATGTGTTCCCTTGCCAAGAATGGGGTCTTCAGTCCCTATTCAACCATGCAGATGCTGAGGAGCGTGGAGGGAGCTGGCTGGGTGTGAGCTGGGTCCTGTAGTGGGGAACCCAGGACCCCATGATGGAATTTTCACATTTTACTGTATTTCTGAGGAACTACCTGAGCATTTTAAAGTAAATGTTTGGAGAATAGATATGAGTTTAGAAAAGATCAGTGTTTGACCTCTGATGGAAGGTGGAAGATGTATTTAAGAGAAATGAGATTAAGGGGAATGAGATTAAATTCTACTCTAAGGATCTCTGACATCTGCTCTTCCAGTGGGATGTGATGGAGGTCAGGTACCAAAGCCATGATGATGGGAAAAAGGGGCCAGTCGGAAAGAGACACAAGGTGACAATAAATGTTACGGTACACTGAGACAGAGGTAGTGGACCCTGTTCTTCCTGAGCAGTGACGTTTGCTGTTTTCATCATCTAATTATGTAACAGTATACTGCCCCCCATTTTTCACTACATGATAAACCAGTTCACTTAGAAATCACAGACATACTGGTTTTTAAACTGCCCAGGTTTATAAAGAAACTTCCAAATGAATGGAAGGACTTAACCTATATTTCAAGCTGCTTAATGCCAATGGGATAAGTCCCTTAGAAAGGCGAAGTATATAAATAAATTTTACGCCACTTCTTTGTCCTAGTGCACATTTTAGAAAGGAATCATCTGGGCTGAGGATGCCTCTCATCCCTCTCACTGTTCAAAGTGAATATTCAGTGATATTCAGTCCATCACTGAAATCCACTGAGGGAGGCAGAAGAGCCCTTGAAGCAGAAAGCTGACTTCAGCCTGGCCCACTGTGTTCCATCCAGCAATAGCCTCCCCTGTCCCTCTTGTCCCCAGCCCTAACTGTCCCCTGCAGTATAAACCCAAATAGAGAAAGGACTGTAGCTATTTGGTCACCTAGAGTGAAAGACAATGAAAGGTAAAACAAAACACAAATATTTATTTCTCTAAGTTCAAGGATGATGCCAAATTCTAAGTGTTTGTGACAGAAACCACAGCACTTGCTTCTCAAGTGTCACCACTGAATGAAGGACCAGAACAGAGAAGGGAATGATGCATAACAACTAATCATCAAAGCCTTCCTCAGGATGCTCAAGGCGGGCATTGAAAACAGTCTGCCAGGGTCCCACCCCGGGCAGGGTCCTTTAAGACCTGTGGAGCTTGTAGCGATCCTGAAGAAATGTAAAGTTAGAAACGATGAGAGAAAAAGCGATAAGACATACAGAACAGAATTTCGAAGGTGAGAGCACAGGGACCACTGCTAGCCTGTGGGGTTTACAGTGGTGGCCCTGAGTGTTCCTTCTACTCCACTTTTATTGCAGGATATTTGCTCAGCCCAGAGGGTAAGCTGAGGAAGGGAACAAAGATGTCAGCAGTTTCTCTGAGCCAGCATGTCAGCTCCTATTGTTTCTATAATCATTAACTTTAAGGGTCTGAACAGCCTTAAGAAATCCGAAACCTGAGCCTCCTGTGGGGGCAGCCTCCTCTGTGGTCACACACACAGATTCCTTGGGGGCAAGGCACTAATCCCCTCTAGTTCACTGTGGAGTAAAACGCAACCCGTGTCAGTCTCCTCTGAAGAATCAATAGGACAGAGGCATTTCCCTCTGATGATAAGGGATATGAGCTCTACTACCCATATTTCAGGGTTTGGACTAAATCCTTGATCTCTGCCCTGGCCAAATACAAATCTCCACAATGGGTATTTGCTTTGGCTGTTGACTGGGCAGGAGACGACCTAGTTGATGTTTCTTGCCAGGCCTTGCACACAGCTTCCTCCGTGGCCGTTGTCCCTTCACCGTTTTCAGAGACCCAGCGGGGGTGTGTGCAAGCTGTATGCCTCACAGGCCAGGCTTCTAGGAAAAGCAGGGAACTTGCTCAGAGAAGAAATTTAGTGGCAGGTAGCTAACTTTTCTTTATTCTGCCTTGCTCGGCTTATTTCTTTGTTTTTCCCCTTTTACTGGGGACATTTTCTCTTGCTAAGAATGAGGTCTTCAGTCCCCGTTCTCCCTGAAGAATCTGAGAGCCCAAGTGGGACACAGTACCACTTCCACGAGCTCCCTTGGGAGTTGCTCTTATAAACTGATTTTTTTTTTTAATGCATTTACTTTGAGTCAGGAAAAATGGTAAAATTTCTGAGTAAATGTCTGCAAACATTTACATAAGCTAAAAAGTTCAAAATTTTATAAAATAAATGTATTTGTAAGTAGCCAGAGATTCAGGCATGCAAACAAGGAAATGTCCCACAGCACCTTTCTGTAACTAAACTGTCTCAGGCCCAGTTCTCTCCTCACGTCAGAAGGGTCTGATACAGAATGCTCTGGGTAAAACCATTCATTTTCTTTCAAAGACCCTCTCTTAGAATCTGCCATCTTCTTCTCCTCAGAGAAGCACTTACCCCTCAAGGTTCACAGGAGCCTGGATGTGGGGTGGGGGTGCATGTGCGGTCTCAGAGATCCCCCTGCAGCATTTCTGCTGTGTTTTGTCATTACTTGATGGCTCCACAAAATGTGGGAGGGGTTACGCAAGGGCACAAACAGAAGGCCAGCCACCCGGAGGCTAGCATTCACGTGCCAGAGAGTGGTGGACAGCCAAAGGGTGCCACAGTGAAGGGTGTGCAGGGAGTGTGCGAACTGAGCCCCAGTGCACTAGGGAGGGTCGTCACACAGCTGAGGGAGCAGAGCATCTGATAAGCCCGCTGCCTCCCGCTGCAGGGGCACCACAGGAGAAGACAGTTTAATAAAGAGGGATTCACACAGATTTTCTAACCTTTGCTAATATTATACTGGGGAGAAGGAGAGGAAGGCAGATACCCAGCATTTCTATTTCTTTTAAAGAAAACATTATTATAAACTACTTCCCAGCACAAGACTAAGTAACTAAAGCTTTTCTCTGGTCCTACAGATTAAAATTAACAGTAGATGGAAATAACAGGAACTCTCATGTTATGAGGAGCCAGACCAGTGCTCAGAGTCCACCAGACCCTTGAATGTCCCCAGCAATCAAGGAAGGTAGGGACATGTGTATGTGGAGACCAGAGATGCAGTTTTTCCTGCATCACAGCCGAGGAAGGTATCTACTGGAGAAGGGTGGCGTGCACTGCCTCGTACAAATTATCCACAATGAAGGATAATTTCATTTTCTGTTTTCCCCTCTGGCCTGACTCCACTGTCATAACTAGACACAGGAATCACTTCAGGGTCCTCCAAAGCCCTGAGGCCTTGTGTTAAACCCCAAGGATAGTAAAGTCTTATGATTACAGCGCTGAATGTCAAAAGAAAGCGATAGATTCCCCAGAATGGTCTGAAAGTATCCCCTTGTTTAACTTGGATGCCAGACAAATTAGTTTATCTCAAACTTCTCTGGGAAAGCCACCTTCTCTGGGAAACACAGCAGCTAAATCAAAAACAAAATGACACAGTTTGTTAGAATGCTGTTTTTGTTTGCTTTGCTGGTCCTGGGAAGCCGAAGTGATTCATGTTTGGAAATTGTGTTTTCCAGCTGACTGCAACACAAGATAACCCACAAGAATGGGAACCGAGGCAGGGGCACCACTCCACATGACAGATGGGACAGAACCACAGGCAGGGCCAGCACTTGTGGCCTCTGGGATCATTTCTCTTTCCATAGACACCTCTGCATTCTGTGTGAAGGGGACACTTTGGGTCACCTCTAAAGGAGGGGTCCATGGGGGTCCTGACAATCTTCAAGGTCAACCCACCCTCCTTCCTCAACAGGTCCCATCAAGTCCCTCAGAGAATTGGCTCATTCAGGCTTCAGTGTCAGTGAGCCAATCTCAGGCTGGCTCAACACTTACTCTGCAGGATGAGGACTGTGCACAGCACCCCAGAGAGCACAGTACTCATCTTTGGGACCAGGACTATGCATAGCATCCCAGAGAGCTCCCCACTCATCTTGTGAGACCAAGACTACTACCCCAGTGAGATTTCCACTCACTCTGTGAGATAAGGACTGTGCACAGCACCCCAGTGAGCTCAGTACTCATGTTTGAGACCAGTGCTGTGCCCAGCACTCCAGAGAGTCCTGCTCATCTTTTGAGACCAAGACTGTGCACAGAACCCCAGAAGGCTCTGCACTCATCTTGTGACACCAGGACTAGGTACACCACCCCAGTGAGCTCCCCACTCAGGCTGTGAGATCAGGACTGTGCACAGTACTCCAGTGAGCTCAGGCTCACCCTGTAAGAACAGAGCTGGGAGCAGTGCCCCGGGGACCTCAGCACTCCCTCTGTGAGACCAGGACTGTGCACAGTACTCCAGTGAGCTCAGCTCTCACCCTGTGAGACCAGGAATGTGCACAGCACCCCAGGGAGCTCAGCTCTCACCCTGTGAGACCAGGAATGTGCACAGCACGCCAGTGAGCTCAGCTCTCACCCTGTGAGACCAGGACTTCTCTC
>CAUYPK010024084.1:0-69849 GCA_963574355.1 Loris lydekkerianus
ACGGTGACTGGGAAAATGCCAGGAAGGCTATGTTGAATATTGGGATGAAAATGTGTCAAATGGTTTATGAAGCTAGTATATGATGCCCCATGATCATATCAATGTACACAGCTATGATTTAATAAAAAAAAAAAAAACAAAACATAGTATTAAGGGTTAGGCAGATGCCTCACGCCTGTAATCCCAGCACTCTGGGAGGCTGGGGTGAGTGGACTGCTTGAGCTCAGGAGTTGGAGACCAGCCTTAGCAAGAGCAAGACCCAGTCTCTACTAAAAATAAACAAACAAACAACAACAACAAAAAAAAAAAAATAGAAAAAAACTAGCCAAGCATCCTGGCAGGCATCTGCAGTCCCAGCTACTCAGGAGGTTGAAGCAAGAGGATTGCTCAAGCCCAAGAGGGTGAGGTTGCTGTGACCCACGAAGCCATGGCACTGTACCCAGAGAGACAGAGACTGTCTCATTAAAAAAAAAAAAAAAAAAAAAAAAAAATTACCAGATTACATTGACTGAAAAACAGACACAAAGATCAGCGGACGAGAAGAGAAAACACAAAAATAAACCCTCACATATATGGTCAAATGATCTTCAACAAGGGTTGAATACACAAATACACAAGGGGAAAAAGGTACCTCCAAAATGTAGTGAGGAGAAAAATTACACATGCAAAAAAATAAAATTCAAACTTTACCTTATGTGGCACACAAAAATTAACCCAAAGTTGCTCAAAGAAGACCTGAACACGAAGACCTAAAACTACAAAATTCCTTTACAGATCCATAGGCAAAAACCTTTATAATAATCGCTTTGGCAATAATTTTTGGACATGACACCAACGGGCAATGGAAGAACTGACAAAACAGATCCGCATCAAACTCAGAAACTTCTGCACATCAAAGTGAACAATTAACACTATAAAAAAACAGGTTAATATCCAGGAAGTATAAGGAACTTCTATAACTCAACAAAAACAACAAAAGTGAACTAATTTAAAAGCGGGCAATGGACTTGAATAAACATTTCTCCAAAGAAGACACACACATGGTCAACCAGCCCAAGAAAAGATGCTCCACATTACTAACCATTAGAAAAATGCAAATGAGAACGGCAATGAGGTATCGAGTCATGGCCATTGGGATAGCCACTACCAAAATGACAGGCAATATCAAGTCCTGGTGAGAATGCAGAGAACCTTTGAGCATTGCTGGCAAGACTGCACGATGGGACGGCTGCTGTGGAAAACAGTACGGAGTTTCACTATGACCCTTCTGGGGTATTGTCCAAAAGAAGCGAAAGGAGGATCTCAAAGAGATATCTGCGTTCTAGTGTTCACTGCAGTATTATTCACCGTGGCCAAGAGGCGGAAGCACAAATGTCTGTCAACAGAGGAGGAGAAAATGGGGCCTATGTACACAGTGGAATTATTCAGCCTTTAAAGGTAAGAAAACCCTGTCACACAGTACAACATGCATTAACCTTGAGGACATTATACTAAATGAAGCAAGCCAGTCCTAGGACAAACATCATCTGAAGAATCTGGAGTAGCCAAAGCCATGGAAACAGGAAGAAAGGTGGTCAACAGGGGGTAGGGGAGAGGGAACAGGGAATTGTTCCATGCATATGAAGTTTCAGCTTTGGCAAAATAAAAGAGTTCTAGAGATCTGTTACAACAACAATGCGAATATAGGTAACACTACTGAACTATACACTTAAAAATGGTTAAGAGGGGCCTTGATGTGTGTCACACTTTCTGGGGGCAAGACATGATTGCAAGAGGGACTTTACCTAACAATTGCAATCAGTGTAAACTGGTTTATTGTACCCTCAATGAATCCCCAACAATAAAAAAAAAAAAAGAAAAAAAATGGTTAAGAGGGTAAATTTTGTATTATATTATGTGAGGTGGGGTTTTTTTTCCCCTATAATTAAGAATAAAAAGCAAAAGCAAAGCAAAAAAACCTCACTGTAAAGGCCATTGCACTAATGTACACAGCTATGATTTAACAATAAAAAAAAAAAAAAATTAAAAAAAAAAAAAAAAACCTCACTGCCTGGCACAGGGTGTTTTTAAAAAGTCAAATAAGTAAAATTTCCCTCCATAGCTCCTTCATTTTCTTCCTTCTTTCCCTTCCTTTCCTTCTTTCTAGGGATCCTCCTAACCTCAGCCTCCCCAGTAGCTGGGACTATAGGTGCACACCACAACGCCCGGCTACAGAGATGGAGTCTTGCTCCTGCTTAGGCTGGTCTTGAACTCCTGACCTTAGTCTCCCAGAGAGCTAGAATTAACAGGCCTGGGCCACCATACACAGCCTGTAACTTTTATGTCCTGAAGGAGTTGGCAGAAGGCAGAAGGCCAGTTACACAAATGAATAAGGACATTTAGTGAAAACAATTTTTTTGTCATTGTTATGAAAATTTAGATTCACCTGCTATGCTAATACAGTAGCCAATAACCACATTTGACAGTTTAAATACATAAAAATATACTAGAAAATTCAGACACACAAGCTACATTTCAAATGCACAATAACCCCTTGAGCTAGGGGCTACCATATTGGACAGATATATATAATATTACCTTCACCACTTCTATTGGACTGTGCTAAAGACTATGCATCCATCCAGTCAGTAATGTGGCACCAAAGCTCACATTCTTCTTATATGGTCCCTGATTTTTCAACATAAAATAAAAGTTTCTTCATGCTATATTAAATTTTTATGGAAGATATGTTGCTTTGCTTCATCCACTAGGCCCCATGTAATTAAATAATGGATCATTTCCTTGTATTAGATAAAAATTGTTTATATTTTCTTCTTTGTCACAAGTGTAAGAAAAATCAGAATGAACCTGATGCTTAATTGCTGTAACTATTATTAATCCAGGTTTACAATAAATGTAATTTTCTCCCTCCATATACTTTTTGATACTAATAGATTCTAAGTATTTTATGATGAGGAAAATCAAATTCCTATAGAGATGGATAGAACACATCTAATAGACTGTAAATTAACAGAACTCTACTGCTCTCTCTGTTTCAAGAATAAAGTAAGTCTCAAGCAAGACATTATGACTAAGTTTTTGCCAATAATAAAAATAAAAATTTCTAACAAAATTCATTACATGAAACATATTGTCTACAGCAATGCCAAAAGCCATGTTATAAAATTATTAAAACTCCAAGAGATAAATATGAAAATTACCCAAAGTGATAGCAAACATCCTATTAATTAGTACAGTACTGACATTTTCATTAAAACAAGAAATGAGATAAAGATATCTCCTATTGCTACTACCATTCGATATTGTTTTGTAGCCAATGTAATAAAATTTTAAAAATCAAATGAATAGTACAAATATTAAAAGATGCATAATTATCTTCATTGTCAAATACCCAGAAAAATCCAAGTATCATAACAGCTGATTAAAATTAGTAATTAATAATTAAGAATGAATACTTGAGATGTATCCATAAAGAACTGATACTTTTTCTCTATACCACCAATAACTAGTTAGAAATGGGAAAAAATCCTGTTATAGTTGCTACAACTAATAAATACAAAGCATAAATTTAACATAGGAATCCACATTTGTCACAAGACAAAGGCACAGGATATAAATTGAAAAAAAAACAACCAAAACTGTAAGGTCTCATTAAAAGACATATGACATTACAGAGTGACACATTCCTGGACACAGAATTTTATAACCACAAAATTTCCCGTTCTTCCTAAATTAATGCAGTTCAATTCAACATTATATTTCTTAGGAATACTTTCGCCTGCAAGAAGACATTCAACTAATAGTGACTATTTTGGCTTAAGTCACAAAAACATTTAATTATCTCTCATAAAAAAGAAATCTGAGAAAGGAAATACAAGGGCAATGCAGTGTCGTACAGCACCATAAACCCGCAGGGTCCTTCTGTCCTTCCGCCTTAAGAATACTGGTTGTGGCTTCATAGACAGGAAATGGCTGCTACAACTTTAGGCAGCACCTTCAAGTCCAAGGCAGGAACGAAGCGGTGGTGACAGATAAATCTGGGGCTATTCTTAAAAATCAAAAAAGATGTTTTTCCAGAAGCCTACCAGTGGACTTCTGTTTATGATGTAAGAAATAAGTCACACAAATACGTGCAGATGCTACCTGGCAGGCTGAGCAAACAGCACCCAGCTCTTCCAGGCTACAGTAGCAGGTGGTAAGGGAGGGGGCGGCTGGGAACCGGTGTTAGTTGGCCAACTAAATGTTGGTGTAGACTATACGTCTTAATCAAAATCTCCCTTTCCTTCCAAATTGTTCTCTCAACTGAAATGGAAATTCCAAAGGAAGGGTCCTTACTTTGTTCACTTCTGTTTCCTGATACTGACGTGTAGTTCTCTGTTGGATGAGAAATGCTAATACCAACTCAGAGTACACGTCTCTATGTTTTCTAAAATGGCATTTCTAAAGGAAAGAAATGTATTACAGTGCCTTACAACCCATACCTTTAGTTTTCAGTATTGTAACTACACACAGCATGGGGAAGGCCATCTCGTCTCCTCACTCTTCCAGGCCACGACATTGCTCCAAGGTGGCATGCCTGTGCACGTCTGGCTTAAATACCACAAGTAAAGCTACTAAGGTTTGTTGAGTGCTTGCTGTGCTATCAGAGAAAGGGCTCAAATTCTACACGCACAACCCTACACGCACAATAATCCCATGAGGAAAATATTAATACTAGTATTGCCATTTCACAAATGAGAAAAAATGAGGCAAAACAGCTTAAAGCAATTCAAGTTAGTGCCAGGGCTTGCATCAGAACCCAAACTGACCTAACTTTGGATTCCTAGCTATGAATCAGAGTTTTCCTTTTGTACACCATGTTTTGAGACAGAATCTGAAAAACTATTTAATCCAAAACCAGGTGACTAAAATAACAGCATTTGAAATAATTCTGGAGCCTTCAGAGGGTGATCATGCATTGAAGCTAACACACTTACTGTTTTTTTTTTTTTTTTTTTTTGAGAAAGAGTCTTACTTTGTCACCCTGGGTAGACTGCTGTGGCGGCACCGCTCACAGAAACCTTCAATTCTTGGGCTTAAGGAATTCTCTTGCCTCAGCCTCCCAAGTAGCTGGGACTACAGGTGCCCAACACAACGCCCGGCTATTTTTGGTTGTAGTTGTCATTGTTTGGCAGGCCCAGGCTGGATTTGAATCCGCCAGACCTGGTGTATGTGGCCGGCGCCCTAGCCGCTGAGCTACAGGCCCTGAGGCTTATTGTGCTTTCTTACAGAACTAAGACAATGAAGAGAAATAACAGAGTGGTCAATTTGTGCAGCCTGAAAGAAGCAACCTCCAACTCCTGGGCTCAAGCGATTCTCCTGCCTCTGCCTCCCAAGTAGCTGGGATTACAGGCACCTGCCACAATGCCCAGCTATTTTTTGGTTGCAGCCATCATTGTTGTTTGGCAGGCTCAGGCTGGATTTGAACCCACCAGCTTAGGTGTATATGGCTGGCGCCTTAGCCGCTTGAGCCACAGGTGCTGAGCTGTAAAAACATATTTTCATAACACATATTGTTACTCATTCTGGTTAAGAACAAATCTGAGAATCTGGACCAAGCTACTAAAATTTTCTTCCTTGGCAATGAAGTTGTAAAGTGGATGAAGCAAGTTTATCACATCAACTTGTAACAATGCAAATTAATCTACCTTTTTGAAGAGTTTATTCAAATGATTCAATCTACCTGGGATATGTTTATTTTATATCTTACAACGTGTCTTTTATTTATAAATTACACAGAAACTAAATAGTAATATTATTTCACTATTTACAGTGGAAGACAAAAACATTTCAAGAAATGCTATTTTTCATTGCTCACATTCTATTCAGTTCTTACATACAAAAGAAATATATCTGCATGTCATTTAGTGTTTGGAGGATTAATTTACTCTAAAACTCATGAATTCTATAGTTGAATTTGTGTGGAGACATGACATAGCCTTTTTGTAAATAACTAATTCTTCTTATTTGCAAAATAGTAACCAGAAGGCAAAATTGTTTAAAAAAACAAAAACAAGAAAAAATAGTAGGGAGAAAAAAAAAAATTACCTTGCTAACACAAGTGTACTTTTTGTTGTATTGAACTCACATATTCAGATACAGTTTCACCTTTGCTTAAAATGAATTAATTCACTTCTAGCTATTAGTTTGAATTATTGAAAAGGTTTAAACTTTTCTTTTTAAATTGGCAAAATCCAATTAAACAGTAAAAATTTCTAATAACCCTCGGGAAATGTGTCCCCTATAAACCGATTTCCTCAAGATGTAAGCAAGCTTCAGAAAAAGAGAAAAAATTACAAGTATGGTTAACACTATAGCTTCAATTAAAAACAAAAAACAAAAAACAGAAATATAAAGCACGTGAACATTTGTCTACATTTGATTTCAAGAAATGCTTATCAAAAGCAGAGCTCTACTGCCCTCTCTTGTATCAAGAACGTTAACACAACACAAGTGCCCAAACGGGATGGCCTAGTAGGGTTTAGGAAGCTTGTGAGGGGACGAGGAGAGGAGAGGACACCTGTCTAAGTGCCCCACACATTTGTTGTCTCATAACTTTTTGTTTATGAATAAATGACTTAAAAATTTTATTACTGCTAAAAATATGCAGCAGTAAATAAAACAATTTAAAATCATATAAATTTAGGACACTTTAAATGATTCCTGTTTATTTTGGTAAGCCTTAAAAGCAAAAATCTGAAAGTTCCTAATTTAATGTTAGCTATCCAATCTATCTTGCTTTCAAATCCAAAAATGTTTAAAACCAGCAAAGGCAAAACAAGAGTTAGAACCTTAATGTCATAGCCTTATTGCCACATTGCTTGAAATACTGTATTTTAATCTGTTAAGGCAGCTGTCCCCAACCTCTTGGGCGCTGGGGACCAGTTTCATGAAAGACAATTTTTCCACAGACTGGGATGAGGGGATTGGATTCTTTTTTCTTTTTTTTTTTTTTTTTAATTAAATCATAACTTTGTACATTGATGCATTTATGGGCTTCAGTGTAGTGCTTTGATACACAATGTGAAATGCTTACATTGAACTAAGTAACATATCCGGAACATATTCTTTTTTTCTTTTTAATTTTTTTTTTTTTTTTTTTTTTTTTTTTTGTATAGACAGAGTCTTACTTTATTGCCCTTGGTACAGTGCCATGGCATCACAGCTCACAGCAACCTCCAACTCCTGGGCCCTAGGGGATTCTCTTGCCTCAGCCTCCCAAGTAGCTGGGACCACAGGCGCCCACCACAATGCCCAGCTATGTTTGTATTGCAGTTTGGCCCGGGGCCGGGCTTGAACCCACCACCCTTGGTATATGGGGCCAGCGCCTTACCCACTGAGCCACAGGTGCCATCCAGGAACATATTCTTCTCAATAAAGTATCTTAAGAATGGGTTGGATTCTCATAAGGAGTGTGTAACCTAGATCTTACAGAGTTTGGACTCCTATAAGAATCTAACGCGGCTGCTAATGTGACAGTGTGACAGGTGGCAGAGCTCAGGTGGTGATGTGAGAGATAAGAAGAGGCTGTACATAGAGGAAGCTTGCTCACCCACTGCTCACCTCCTGCTATGCAGCCCATTCCCTAACAAACCATGAACCCAACCAGAGATGGTCTGCAGGCTGGAGGCTGGGAGCACAGTGTTAAGTGACCTAAGCACACGTCTGTGTAATAATTTGGGGTAAATTGCCATTAGACTACATTCATGTTTTCTCTGACTGACAAACATTCCATTTAAAGACCCAATCAGAAGATACCTACAGCCTTTGATTTTCTAATGTATAAAAAGGTCCCACTTCTAATGCAGAATATACCATTACCTCAAAAGAAGCCGCATTTCTTAAATTTTTAAAGCAACTTCTTGCAATATTTATGGTACATCAATGTACACTCTATCTGTGTATGAAAAGGCAGACATTTTTAAAGCATCAACTTGTGATTTAATGATTGTTGTAAATCTTTACTGGAATAAAAAGTTATAAATTGCTTTTATGACATTAAAATCAAACTTTAATTGGGGAGCCAGATGATACTGTCTTTTTTAATACAAAAATTCAATTTCTATTTTTCAGTAGAAAACACATTTATCATTCATTTAATCTACTAATCAAAAGAAAAAAGTGAAATTCTATGATTGCAAGTATGCTAATAAAATAAACACAAATTTTAGCAAGATACACAGAAATACTATTTGCAGTAAGGTTTATAGGAATCTGGTATAAAACAAAGTTAAATAAAACATTTCAGAAATGATAAACTCAGTTGACTTAACCTAAATTCCTTCAAAGAGGTATTTGCACTTCTTGTCCTGACTCAAAAACAAATCAACCCACCCTAAAATTACCTTCTTTCATTCACATCAATTGACCATAGTAGGTAAACTGCAAAAAGTCCATTAGAAAATGGTTTGATAAGAGGGTATAAACACAAAATTAAGGCAAACCTTGTAGCTGGTATCAGGTAAACAGAACATTTGGAACCTTTGTTAATAAAATGCCTCTAACTCACCCAGAGCTATAGATAGATATCCAAGGGTATGTCTCTGTCGCACGTCTGATCCTCACAGCCTCGTGAGGCTTTCCACAGGAGGAAAGGCAGCAATGTTCCCGTCTTACTGAATGAAGACTAAGGTGACTCATTCAAGGTCATGGAGTCTGATTACTGGCACCAACATATGTATCAATGGCTTAGGATACAGGATGGGGTTTCATGTTGGTAGATTTACCTTTCTAACTACATCAAAAGATATAATCCAAGCATCAAAACAAGTGCAAGTTCCTTCAGGTAGGGAGAGTGCTCCAGCAATGAGCAAGGTCAGCTCCAGGCTTATTATAGGCTAGGGAATTTACAGTAACACATGGGAAAGGGAAGCTACATGAGGGAGGGGAAGAATGATTTGAAAGATCAGAACATGGCAAGCTTCCACCAAAATGTAGAATAAATTAAAGCAAACTGAAAAAAAAAAAAAGATCTTGGTTGGGAAGCCAACATACTCACAACAAAGGGGGGAATGAAATACAGAAGGGGAGGCAGGAAATCTGTCGCCTTTCTGAACAGCTCAAAATGTTTGGCACATCCCCACGTAATTAGTTCTCCTGGAACTTCTGTGAGGTAGACAAGCATCAGGGAAGAATTAAGTTCATGTTTAAAAGAAGAAAAAGAAAAAAAAAAAAAAAAAAAAATAAGAAGGGAGCATTGAGGAGAGGTCCCTTTTGAATTCCACCTTTAAAAACACTCAAGCTATATGCAAAAACCTCTTTCAGTAAAGTGCTTAGCTGCCAGCCATTTTAGTCCCACCTTTAAGGGCTGACATCAAGTATCTTACAGCTAAGGAACAAAAGCCAAGTTGGACTTTTAAAAAAGCTCCAAAACTACCAAGGGTTACAGCAAGTTTCCCATTTTTTGTCCCTTCTCTACTTGGACCACAGCAAGCTCATCAGCAAGCTCAGGGCTGTCCAGCTCTGACTCAAATTCATTTTTCCTCCAAGACTCTATGAACTGCTCAGTCAGACGTGGTGCTCCTCCTTGCAAAAGACCCCCAACAGCAGCACACTGCCACCGCTGCGCTGCAAGTGCACGCTCCCCGCCTCCCCACTGGACTGCAAGCTACCCAGAAGGCGGGCAGCTCTGCTTCCTCATTTCTGAATGCTAAGGCCCCAACACTCTGTGGGTACTCAAATTAATCAGTAGCTCACCTTTCTTATAATCTTTCAATTTAATAAATTATCCTGCAAACTTGTTTGTGTTCTTTTTACCCATGGAGAATTAGTCTACCAGGGAAAACAATGACGTTACAACATTAGTCACTTTTTCCAACCCAATTTTTAAAAGTTACATTCTTTTCATGAAAATATCTCTGTGCACTTAAAAGTAAAACTAAGTTCCAAGAATGGCAACAAAACTTATGCTACTTAATGATATAAAAACAAATCTTTCTGATGCTAAACTAGGTAAAGAAAAACAAATTCTTGTGCTCAACATCACTTTCAAGTACTTAATGAATCTGAAACTCAGAACTGCTTGGTTCCCACTAGGAAACAAATGAAGACAGGTAGCTACTCAAAGGGGCGTATTTCTGTACTTGTTTTGCTCCAATTTCTGCTACGTAGATTGCTCCAGTCTTTCTATCAACTTCTACGAGATGGGGCAAAACTTGATCTGCTAGTTGAATGGTGCTGATCACGGAGCAGTCCCCAATGCTTCCCACAGGGGGCGCAGCGAGGACTGAAAGCTTGCTCAGATTCAGCTGGGCCACAATCAAGTACTTCCCATCAGGAGTGAATCTAAGGAGAAAGACATCAGATAAATACTTACTTCTGCAACATTTTTATCCCACACACTGCTAACAACGCTAGCCATTTACTTACTGAATGATTCTTTTAAGAAGAATCTAAACTTGCTCGGTTTATGAGGGAACAAGGCATCTGTGATTGTAGACCAAAATGGGTTCAGCAGTGTACCCAGAAACGAGATCGGGGAGGTTCAGGCCAAGTTTAACGGAAGGGGACTGAGACCTGCCTGGGCAAAGATGGTGGCTGCCCCCAGAGTGGCTGGGGCTTTTTTTTACACTGGGCACAGGGGGAGGGAGATCCCAGGTTGCTGGAAGGCTTTAGCAGGCTAAGGTCTTTCTGGTAGAACTCTTGGTTTGGGCCAGATAGGCCTTTTGCTCTGGGAGGGGAGGAGGGGAGGGAGGGAAAGGGCTTAGGCACCTAACATAGACACAACCAAAGATTAGCTTAAATTTTTAAAACTATCAATATCATACTCCTAAATAAAATGAAACTAACTAAGAGTTGGTGTACAGACAGCTTCTGATTTTCCTCTTATGTTTAAAAGTGTAACAATGTGTCCCCATTACCCAACAGGACCTGCTACTCTCCAGGATAAAGGGTGCAGGAGAGAGCCAGCATTGTTATCTCAGATCTGGGATTCCACAGGGGACTGGGGTTTAACTCTTTTCACTTTATTTGGCATTTGGAAAACCCAAATATCAAATTTCTCTGTATACTTTTTTCCTTCCCTTTTTCCCTGATTGAAAATTGACACTAAATATTTGAAACTTTTAGCTAGCCATTCAGAGGAAGTAAGCAAAATAACCAGACTAAAAGCAAGGATCTTAAAATACAAAGAAATGGGGACAGGGAAGTAAGATGGCAGAGTAGGGGCAGCATTTGACAGATGCTCCTGTCCAGAGGGAGAGATAATGGACAGAATGGACTCTAAGAAGCTGAAGGTGGAAAGCTGAGCTAAGAAAGAAGATAGACAAGTGCACATCTCTGCAGAGACAAGCTGCGACTCTAAGGAAACAAAATCCAGGTACAAAGCCCATTGCCAAGAGGACGAGAGACCCCTCCCCCAAGAGAAGGGCTCGCTAGCTGGGAACAAAAGACGTCTTATTTTACCCCATGGGAGAGAGCTGCTAAACAACAAGCCTCCTTCTCCAGGGAGGTCCCACTTGTGAACCTAGGCATCATCCTGCCCGGCATAAAACTGAACAAGCATTTTCCTCACAATTATGAACTCCCAGTCCACCCTTCCCCCTTCACCTGGTGGTCTGAAGGCCTGCCCCCTGCAGAGCCCAGAGTGGCAATTCCTTGAGAGGTAAGGGCCTTGTGTGGACTACTGGAAGGCAGCATGGAAACAGTGACTCAAGTGGAAGTTGGAGGTGTGGGGGGAGAGGGACACGCATGGGCGCACACGAGAGAGAGAGGGGCACACCACACAGCAACAGTGTGTGGAGGTGCTCACGTCCAGGGACAGACTTAGCGGTACATTTTCTTGTGCGGATCCCTATTACCAGGTCACTGGAGACCCTCTGAATGCTTCCTGTTGAGCAGTGATTGTACTGCCCAGGACTATCAGAGGAGAACTCTTGACCTGGGCTGTCCACCTGAGGACCTCCCCCCCAAGGTTGAGCGGTGGTCATTTTGTAGCAGGAGGAACTGATTCTCCTCCTCCAGCTGCTGGGGGGGAGGGAGGGGCAGGGCGCTGCAGTTGCTTGTATCTCTCCCCAGCTGGTATTTCAGCCTAACACTGCACCTCTAGGATTGCATAGAGGCTGGCTGACTACAAGACAGAGACAGCCATCAGGTCCTGAGAGTCTCTGGCTGCAGCTCTGAAAGGGATCATTGTAAGACTGTAGGAAAAAAACAAAATCACCAGTCTGGCTTACTGGTAAAGGGCTGGTTAACTCCACTTCCTGGAGCCCTCAATCCAATCTTACTTTACCAGTTTACTAGCCAAATTGCAGAAAATAATCATGGGATGGAACCAGGGGAGGAACTCGAACATGAATAACCAGAGCAGATCAACTCCCCCAAGGAACGACAGAGGAGAAACAACAGAAGATGCCACTCACAGACAAGTGGCTGACACGTCAGAAACAGAATTCAGAGTAAGGATAGCAAATAAAATTAACAGAATGGAGGAAAAGATGGAGACAGCAATCCAAGGAGCTGTTCAAAAGTTGTCTCGAGATATTAATGAATTCAAAGACAAAATCCCCAAGGATGTGGACACACAATAAGAAAAGAGATAGCAATGCTCAAGGAATGAAAAAGTTATTCAAGGAGCTTTGAAATTTAGTAGAATCCCTCAGTAATAGAGTTGAGCAGGCAGAAGAAAGGATCTCTGAAGTTGAAGACAAGGTTTTTGAGCATTCCCAAGCATTTGAAGACACAAAGAAATGGAAGGCAAAAACAGATCATTCCCTGAGAGAGTTGTGGGATCATTCTAAAAGATCAAACATCTGACTTACAGGAATTCCTGAAGGAGAAGAGGATGGCCCTAAAAGCACAGATGCTCTACTCCAAGATATTACAGAGGAGAATTTCATGAGCACCGCAAGAGAAGCCACACACATACTCAGACAACAGACAGAAAGACGCAAGCCATACAAAGCCTCTGCTGGGCACACTGTAATTAACTTTGCCAAAGTTAATACGAAGGAGAAAATTCTGCAAGCAGTCAGACATAAGAAAAGCTTTACCTACAAAAGGAAAAATATTAGAATGATTGCAGATCTTTCAGCCAAGACTTTTCAAGCCAAAAGAGGATGGGCATCGACCTTCTATCTTCTAAAACAAAACAACTTTCAGCCCAGGATCCTGTATCTGGTAAACTGAGTTTCATTTGTGATGGAGAAATCAAATATTTTACTGACATACATATGTTGAAGAAATTTGTCATAACTAAACCAGTTCTCCAGGAAAAGGACCCATTTTCCATATTGACAAGCACAATGGTGTATCACCAAACTAAACTTACCCAGAATTTATCAAACAAAACCCAATTTCCACAATGGTGAAAGGATTAAAATATCCACTGGACCCTTAAAAAACATGACAGCCAAATCACTACCATACCAATCAATTCTTTCAATTAATGTGAATGCTTTAAATTGTCCTCTAAGGAGGCACAGGTTGGCTGACTGGATACAAAAACTCAGGTCAGATGTCTGCTGCATACAAAAGACTCGTCTTACCTCAAAGGATAAAAAAGACTCAGGGTAAATGGATGGACATCCATAATACAGGCAAATGGAAATTAGAAAAAAGCAGGGGTTGTGATTTTATTTGCAGATACAATAGGATTTAAACCAACAAAGATAAGGAAGGACATGGATGGGCACTACATACTTGTCAAGGGAAATACTCAACATGAAGAGATTTCAATAATTAATATTTATGCACCCTACCTGTAAGCTCCCCAATTTATAAAGAAAACACAAATGGAAATGAATAATTTGATACCTTCCTGCACTATAATAGCTGGAGATTTAAACACCTGTCAGTTCTGGATAGATCCTCCGAGAAGAAACTAAACAAAGAAATAATAGACTTAACTGTGACCCTAGAAACAATGGACATAACAGACGACAGAACATTTCATCCTAACAAAACTGAATACACATTCTAATTATCAGCCCTGGGATCATCCTCCAAAATTGATCATATCTTAGGACATGAGTCTAATCTCAACAAATTTATAAGAATAGAAATAATTCCTCATATCTTCTCAGACCATCACTGAATAAAAATTGAAGTCAACAACAACAGAAATCTTCATACTCAAACAAAGTCATGGGAACTAAATAACCTTAACACATTGTAAGCGGGTCATTTTCGCACAAAATTGCATAAGAAAGTGGGCATTTTTTCATACATTTTAGCATCAAATGTGGCTTTGCGTAAAATTGCTATACCTTTTGACCTATTGGGTATTTTTTAATGAAACTTTCGGTGTCTTATATGAAAATTAGTTCTTTGTTTATTTATTATACATCATATACATCATATTTAGTACTAGCTTGTAAAATACGCATTTACTCGTTTCCCGACTAAGATGCGTTAAGCTCAATGATAGCTGGGTCAAAAACGAGATTAAGAAGGAAATCATTAAATTTTCAGAACAAATGATAATGAAGGCACAAATTATCAAAACCTGTGGGATACTGTAAAGGCAGTCCTAAGAGGCAAAATTATAGCATTAGAAGCCTTCATCAAGAAAACAGAAAGAGAGGAAGTCAACAACCCTAATTGGTCATCTCAAGCAACTGGAAAAGGTAGAACTGTCCAACCCTTAAACCCAGCAGAAGAAAAGAACTAACCAAAAATAGAGCAGAACTAAATGATCTAGAAGATCATTTAGAAGATCAATGAAACAAAAAGTACGTTCTTTGAAAAGATTAATAAAATTGATAAATCTTTGGCTAGACCAACCAGAAACAGAAACACAAAATCTCTAATAGGGTCAATCAGAAACGATAAAGGAGAAATAACAGACAATACAGAAATACTACAACTCCTTAAAAATTACTACAAAAACTATTCTCAGAAATATGATAATCCGGAGGAAATGGACCAATACCTGGAAGCATGCCACCTTTTTAGACTCAGCCAGAAAGAATTAGAAATTTTGAACAGACCTATATCATGAACTGAAATATCATCAACTATATGAAATCTCCCAAAAAACAAAAGTCTGGGACCAGATGGCTTCACATCAGAATTCTACCAAACCTTCAAAGAGGAACTAGTACCTATATTACATAACCTTTTCCAAAACACAGAAAAAGAAGGAATCCTCCCCAACACATTCTATGAGGAAGTATCACCTTAATCCCCAAACCAGGAAAGGACTCAACAAAGAAAGCAAACTATAGACCAATATCATTAATGAACATCGATGCAAAATACTCAGTAAGATCCTAGCAAACAGAATTCAACAACACATCAAAAAAATTATACACCACGATCAAGTTGTTTTTATCCCAGGGTTACAAGGTTGATTCAATATATGTAAATCTATAAATATAATACACACATAAACAAAACGAAAACAAAGATCATATGATTCTATTAAGTGATGCAGAAAAAGCTTTTGGTAAGATCCAGCATCCTTTTATGATTGGAACACTTACAAAAATAGCCTTAGATGGGACACTTCTTAAACTGATAGAGGCATCTACAGCAAACCCACTGTTTCTACAGCAAACCCAATATCATATTGAATGGAGTAAAACTGAAAACATTTCCACTCAGATCTAGAACTAGACAGGGATGCCTATTGTCACCACTGCTATTCCACATAGTAATGGAAGTCCTGGCCATGGCAATCAGGCAAGAGAAGGGAATCAAAGGGTATTCAAATAGGGTCAGAGGAGATCAATCTCTCACTCTTCATGGATGACATGATTTTATAACTGGAAAACCCCAGGGACTCAACTACAAAGCTCTTAGAAGTTATCAAGGAACACAGCAGTGTCTCAGGATACAAAAATCAAATAGCTTTTATATATACTATATATAGTCAAGCTGAAAATATAGTCAAGGACTCTATTCCTTTTACAATAGTGCCAAAGAATATGGAATACCTGGGAATTTATCTAACAAAGGATGTGAAAGATCTCTATAAAGAGAACTATGAAACCCTGAGGAAAGAAACAGCTGAAGATGTTAACAAATAGAAAAACATACAATGCTCATGGCTGGGAAGAATGAACATTGTCAAATGTTCCATACTACCCAGAGCAATCTATAGATTTAATGCAATCCCCATCAAAGCACCAGTGTCATACTTTAAAGAACTTGAAAAAATAGTACTTTATTTTTTGGAATGAGAAAAAACATCGAATAGTCAATATATTACTTAGAAATAAAAACAAATCAGGAGGCATCATATTACCAGACTTCAGATTGTATTATAAATCTACAGTGATCAAAACAGCAGGGCACTGGCACAACAATAGGGAGATAGATTTATGGAACGGAATAGAGAAACAAGAGATGAACCCACGCACATATCCTCATTTAATCTTTGATAAACCTAACAAAAACACAGATTGCAGAAAAGATCCCCTATTTAATAAAAGGTACTTGGTGAACTGGCTTCGACCTATAGAAGGTTGAAACTGGAACCTCACCATTAACAAAAATTGATTCTCATTGGATAAAAGATTTAAACTTAAGACATGAAACTATAAAAATAATAGAAGAGAGTGCAAGGAAAACACTTGATATTGGCCTGAGAAAATATTTTATGAGGATGATGACCCTTGCAATTGATGCAACACCAAAAATATATTACAGGGATATGATCCAGCTAAAAAGCTTCTGCACAGCTAAGGGCACTGCAGGTAAAGCAAACAGACAGCCTTCAGAAGGGAAGAAGATCTTTGCAGGTTATGTTTCTGACAAAGGTCTGGTAACTAGAATCTACGGAAAGTCAAATTAATCGATCAGAAAAGAACAAACAACCCCCATTTCTTTGTGTGCAAGAGACCTGAAGAGAAACTTATCGGAAGATGACAGGAGCATGGCCTACAAACACATGAAAAAATGCTCAACACCTTTAATCATCAGAGAAATGCAAATCAAAACCACTTTGAGATATCATCTAACTCCAGTAAGATTGTCAGAAAATCCCAAAACTGCAGTGTGGGCATGGATGTGGAGAGAAAGGAATGCTTCTACACTGCTGGCAGTTCTGCAAACTAATAGACTTTTTGGAAAGTAGTATGGAGAACTCTCAAGGAACTGGAAATTGACCTACCATTTGATCCTGCAAAACCATTACTAGGTATCTACCCAGATGAACAAAAATCATTTTACAACACAGACATTTGCACCAGAATGTTTACCAAAGCCCAATTCACAGTAGCCAAGTCATGGAAGCAGTCTAATGTCCATGAACGGATTAACAAATTATATACCATGGAATACTATGCAGCCATAAAAAGAGGGAGACTTTACACCTTTAATGTTTACCTGGATGAAGCTGTAACATACTTTTCTTAGTAAAGTGTCTCCATAATGAAAAAAAAAGTATGCAGTGTACTCAATACTATTATGAAAACAATATATAAACACACATTCATACAAACAATAAAACACGAAGACGGTCAAGAAAGAGAGAAGGCAGAGGAGGGAGGGGGTAGGGCAAGTTGAAGGAGGATACGTGAGGTGATGTTGTGTTAATTAGTTTAAGCAGTCCACACTGTTTATCAAATCCTCATATTGTACCCCATAAGGGTATACAGTTATGTTCTAATAAAAATTAAGTTAAAAAAGTGTGTGTATATATGTATATATATAAATCATATCATATTAGCTCAAAGTTCACCATAACCACGTCCAATAAATGTTCTAGAAATTTTATATACAAAAGAATATAACTGAATTATATATAAATTATACAATTTTCATTATGCTTTAACATCAAGGTTTTTTTAAAAAAAAATAAATTAAAACTTTAACTTTAAAAAATAAAAATAAATAAAATAAAAAGAAACAAACCTGACTGCAGAAGGTCCCTCGTCTGCAAAACACCTACTCCATGCTCCTAACCACTCTCCAGTGTCTTTATCAAATACTTGGATTCTTTTATTTCCTCGGTCAGCAACCCACACCTGAAAAACACCCCCCCATCCCGCCAGAAAAAGGTCAATTTGAAAAGATCCATGACAGATCCATATAAATCCTTATATTAATTAGTTTCACAATACATTATCTTAATACTTAGAACAAGAAAAAAAAAAGTTCTTACTACTTAGAGGGCCCCAAAAAGTATTATAAGTTCCATTAAAGATGAGGAAACCTCAAGTTCAGAGAGGTTAAGTGCCTTGTCTGAAGAGAGCTTACAGAGAGAGAGGCACAACCTGTCTTCACCCAAAAGCCTATGATGGTTTTTACTAAACAAGCGAATAACTAAAAGACTGAAGCGCTCCACCATAACGCAGAGGATCAGCAGTAAGGAAGAGTAAGGAGGCTCATCACTCCTCTAACTAACAAGCATCCACTGTCACTGAGTACTGCCAGCTTGTCAGTTCCTGGGAAGACAAGGAAAAGCAGCCTCACCTCTCAGGAGCTGAGGACGGCAGAGAGTGGAGTATTCACTCCTATGGCAATACCATTAAACCTGCACCTGCTATTACCAAAGTACATTCAAGGCACTGAACCACTCAGAGAGGAGGCTTGAAATAGGAACACACAGAGAATTATACTAGGTTTAATTTAGGCTGTTACAGGCTGTAACGAGCTAGTAAGAAACTACTGTATAAAACAGGAAGTCAGATGCACTCTTAAAGACAGCCCACGTGTCCTTGCATGCGACAGAGGGTGCACACAGGGGAGGGGTTTATGAGGACATGAGGCCGGTGCTGTAGAGAGAAACCCTGCTGACCTCCACCTGCCTCTTTCAGGTCCTATGGATTTCTTTGGTTTGTGAACACCTGTTTTTTTCAGGGCAAACCAGTCTCTTTGTCAGTGTGTATAAATTTTAGCAACCATTGAATTCATCCTCAGTCAGAAACAAATACTCATACAATTTTAGAAAGGTTGTTGATGTCTAAGTAAGGTAATTTCTCAAGATCTTTTCTAGGGCTATAATACTTCTTTTTTTGTGGTTTTTGGCCAGGGCCAGGTTTGAACCCACCACCTCCAGCATATGGGGCCGGTGCCCTACTCTTTTGAGCCACAGGCACCGCCCTAGGGCTATAATTCTTTACTAAGAGTGAATTTCCTTACAGATTTTGGGATCTGTATCTTGAAGAAATGACCAAGGAGAGAAACACAGTATATACACCTACGAATAAATGAAACTGTAGATAGTCAGCATTATCTTTCCTACCCTGAAACTCACTGAATTTTGATTATGGGGATCATGTTTAAGAAATGTCAACTAAAAATAAAATCCTAAGCCTCCCAGTGATTGAACAGACCCCCTCTTGGCCATGAAGACACCAGACAAACCCTAAAACTAATTTCTGGCCATGGTGGCAAACAAGGCTGACAGGCCTCGTTATACCCCTCCCCCCCCTTGAAGAGTTTAGACACAACTGACCAGGACTCGTGTTAAAACAGAGACTGTAACACTGACAAAATAGACTGTGTGACAAAAAGATACCAAATTATAAACAAGAAGGCTCTGGCAGGCAAGGATTAAACTATACCTTAAAATTTATAAACTCTAGTTAAACAGGCTTTTTTTTAGTAGCATGGTATCGCACAGATAACAGGACCGCTCCCCTCACCCCAGACATCCCTTCTTACTGACTACAAATTTTTAGACAAAGCTTAATACTTTGAACCAATTGTCAATTAGAGAATCTCTAAATTCACCCATGACTTGTAATCCCCCACTCAAGATATCTCACTTTTTTTGCGCTAAAACAATGAATACCTTGTGTAAATTCATTTATTTTACAAGCAATTCCTGTCTCCCTGCAATGTATAAAAGCAAACTATAACCCCACCACCTTGGGCACACTTCCTCAGGAGGTCTTGAGATTGTGTCTCCCTGGGAACACACTCACTGGTTCAGAATAAACCTCTTTAAATTATTTTACAGAGTTTGGGCTTTTCTGTTCATAGAAACAAGTCTTTAACTCTGGGACTAATTAACTTTTCATATAGGATCATGGAAATGATTAAATGTGTTAACCATATAAAATGCTCAAAACATCATTGCTGTTGTTATAAAAACTCAAGTGTGTAGAAATTAAATTTTCTTTATCACCCAGTAATGCCAGAGTACACCATTAAACCATTTCCAAGGCCTCTTAGGGTGCTCCTCACCACAATGAATTCAACTGGGTATAGATCTTGCATGGTCTGAAACTTGATCTTTTTCTGAGCACAAAATAGGAGTAATTAACCAAGCTCAGGAGGGTAATGTATAAAACTCAAATTCCAACTTTCTAGTTCCTAATTTACACACAAAGTTCATACGGTTAGCTAAATTCTCATAGTAGCTAGAAAGATATAATGTTCAGAACATTCTTATTTGGCCAGGCGTGGAGGCTCACACCTGTTAATCCCAGTACTCTGGGAGGCCGAGGTGGGTGGTTGGCTTGAGCTCACAGGTTTGAGACCAGCCTGAGCAAAAAGAGAGACCCTGTCTCTACTAAAAGTAGAAAAACGGATGCAAGAGGATCACTTGAACCCAAGCTGGAGGTTGCTGTGATCTATGACATTACAGCACTCTACCCAGAGTGACAGCTTGAGACTCTGTCTCCAAAAAAAAAACATTCTCACTTTGTCAACATAGGAAGCCAAATCATAATTAGAAGTTTGGTCTCTGAGCACAGAATCAGAAGTGGAAATGTATTCAACGCCTAATGGCATGAGGGTGAGTAGCCTGACATATCCATTATTTGTCAAGACATTTAGTCATTCACATGCAGGAAGACTGCTAGACACAAGGCACTAAGATATAAGGTAGAAGAGATTTAGTATGCGCCCTCACATAACTGACAGTGTATCAAACTGAATATAATATAGTGTGACAGTCTCTGTAACGAGGAAGTACCAGCCCCTATAGGAAAACATGAAGAGGAACTAAACATTTTTCGGTGGGGGTTTGGTTGTGGGAAGATAACCTCAAAGTGATAACTTTATCTTCTTAGGTGAGTAAAGGCAACAGATGTGGTAGTGGATGAGAGTAAGAAAGAGAAACCAATTGACATTTGTTGGTTAAAGCTTCCTGTGTCTTAAACAGGATGGAGTTAGAGCAAGACATTGCCAGATGGCTCTCTTTTCCAAGCCTCCAAGATTAACCTTTCCTGCCCCTCTTTTGAACAACACATTTTTTGCTTAAGAATTGAAAATACATTCAAACACTTTTAGTAGAGCTTTCTGAGCAGGAGGGCATCTTTTAGTTGAAAACCTCCCCCACATAGGATCTAAGCATTTATGAGCATGAGTGCACACCTGGCCCCACCCCCAGAGCAACTTGTCCAGACACACCTGTAACATACACGTGTACACATGATCTGTACACAAATGCCCACACACACACAGACACCCACACACACGCGTATTCAGATACACAGTCCCAGACATGGTGACAACGTATTTTTACCCGACCAGCTGAATCAACTGTAATGCTGTGAGGTATGTTGAACTTAGCAGGTCCTGTCCCATTTTCTCCATGCAGCCAAAGGATCATGAAATCTATAAATGGTAAAAACATATGGTTAAAGCAACATACAGAATGTCCTACATGTATTTTATGATATAAGATTTCAAAAAAACGTTCAGGTACACCCCTGGTTCACTTGACCAGGCTTTCTTGGATTCCTGTCTAGACACCCATCTGCCTATTTCTTACATACTTTAGTACATGTGCTGCCAAAGCAAGCACTATTTACCTATTTCTTACGCTTTACAAAAGAAAAAAATTCCTCCCCTAATTTAAGCATTAATCTAACTCTTTAATTATCTTAACTTGAATTTTTTGTGATTGCTTCAAAATCATTATTTAAGGTTGATGTCACCCTCTCCCGCACACTGATTCCCTTTCATAACTTAACATTATTTGATATTACTGTTCCACTGAACTTAAAAATTCACATTAGGTTTTTACCTTCTATCTCCTTTGTTACGCACTGCAGTGGGTTGAACTGTGCTCCTCCAAAGAGATGTTGATGTCCTAACTACAGGTACTTACAAATGTGCCACTATTTGGAAACAGGGTCTTTGCAGATGGTATTAAGTTAAGGCTCTCAAGACAGGAAGATGAGTTCCTCCTGGATTTAGGGTGGGCCCTAAATCCTCATTAAGAGAAAAGGAGCGGAAGAATTGAGACCCTTGGGGAGATGAGGCAGAGACTGAGGTTACGCTGGTATAAGCAAAGGCATGTCTGAGCCACCAGAACCTAGAAGTGGCAATACAAACTCCTTCCAAAGAGCCTTTAGAGAGACTAGGGCCTGCCAGATTCCAAACTTCTGAATTCTAAAACAGTGAGAATAAATTTGTATTGTTTAATGCACTTAGTTTGTGACAATTTGTCATAGCAGCCATCAGAAACTAATAAATCCATATTAAATGTATCTCCTAAATGTGGTTTCTTTCACAGAATTTTTTTTGGATTCTTGCTTAATCCTCACCCTCCATGCCTTTAACTGTTACCAATAAAATGCAGTTACAAAGTGACAAAGTGACTACACAGCCTCCAAATGAGGAACCTCACTCAGAACAGACCTCACTATAATAGTCTTATAAAAACTCTGCTTCTGTAACATCACTTTCCTACTCAAAACCCCCCTCCAAGATGCTTTATAGTCACAAGCAGCTTTAAAAATCCTCAAATGAGCTTTCAAGGACATCCCAAATTTTAATTTACACCATTGGAAAAGTGTACCTTCACCTCCTTCCCTACTAATAACCATCTGTGAGCCACATATGATAAAACTTCCATGAAGTTCCCCTCACCCCATCTTCTCTCACCAAAACTAATTTAGTTCAAGAAACACTTCCATTATGAAACCTTGTCCTCTTTCTCCAATCAATCCAGTTTATCATCCTAATTCCTATTTTACTGTAAGAATCAATAATGTGGACAACATATCATTGCTTCATGTGTAACAGACCTGTGTCTCCTGAGACCACAGGACGCAGAGCAGGCACTCAAGCAGGCTCCCGCTGATTCATTACTAGGTATCTACCCAGATGAACAAAAATCATTTACAAATGCCCGACTCCGGGACTCTGGCTCCCTTACTTTTTCATTCCTAACTGGAGAGGATACGCGGTTACCTCTTGAGCCCTATAAACTCTTGTTCTGCCTCAGGCTCCTTTTGGAAGAGTCTCCTTGCCTTTGGGTAACAGACCTGTGTCTCCTGAGACCACAGGACGCAGAGCAGGCACTCAAGCAGGCTCCCACTGATTCATTGCTAGGTATCTACCCAGATGAACAAAAATCATTTACAAATGCCCGACTCCGGGACTCTGGCTCCCTTACTTTTTCATTCCTAACTGGAGAGGATACGCGGTTACCTCTTGAGCCCTATAAACTCTTGTTCTGCCTCAGGTAGTCTCCTTGCCTTTGGTAAAGAATAAGCAGCTCTGTTATCAGAATCATTAATTGTTCGCTATCACATCCATCTGTTTTCCAGAGTTCTCTAGTAATACATTTTACCTCTTTACAAATAGTTTTATACATAACACTGTTACAATATTATACTGTTACAATATTTAAGTATCAAATAACTTAAATCTAATTTATAATATTCCCATAATACCACAGAAAGCTGGGCCACACACCTTGGGACAGTTTGATCAATCTATTATTCAGTCCTCCATCTCCATCCACAATGTAAATATCTCCTGTGTCCTCCACATACAATTCTGCAGGATTATCAAACTGCAGGGGGTTCAAACCAGTGCCTTTTTTGCCTGGGGTACCCAAGATTTGAACAAGGTCACCAAAGGAATTGTATTTTTTAACAGTATGACCATAGGATCCTGTAAAGACAGAGATGCACATTTCACAAAAAAAAAAAACCATATAATCACATTTTTCAAGTAAGCTAAGAGCAAAAATTTGATAAGTATTAAACAGCAATAAAAAGCTTTTAGGTAAATAAATATTATAATGGGCAAAAGCGCTTCTTAAGTTCTAAAGCCATACTTGTTCAATAATCAAAATCTCTGTTATTCCAAAGTAGGTAGATTCTAAATTCAAATAAATAATTCCCCCAACAGACTCATTACATAGAAACCTCATGTTGCTACCAAATTATTGGTGTACCATTTTCTTTTTTAATCTAATGACCATGAATAACCATGTTTGTAAAAGGAAATCAAGAAGTTGCAAAACAAACAACTTACATTTGAAACTGTTATTTCAATCATTCACATACATTTCTTCAGTTTCGGTAGGTCAACAAAAAAATTCTCTGTGGTACTACTATTTTTAAAATACATTTTCTCCTAGCGAAAACAAATTCAAAACTTTGCCTTTCAACTTTCCTTTCCTAAGAAAAAATATCTTTCCCAAATCACTAGTATCTTATTTTCTCACATTAAAATTTCTTTCTTTGAGTTAAAATTATCTTAAAAGCAAAAGCATAAAGTAGGATATTAATAAATACAGGAAATCATTAAGCAGTTAACAGAAATAAACATGAAGGCATGTCAGACCGAACTGAGAGGTGTTCAAAAGACTAAGTGGATATACATTAGGCTTAGCAGAAATAAAGTGCATCAGCTCACAATACAATTCTATCTTAAAAAATGTATTGATTTATACTTGATTTGGACACTTGAGCTTCACTGTACAGTAACAAGAGAACATAAAACCCTCAAAGTTTCTAAAGAACTAACAAAAGAGACAGAATACTGCCAAATAATGTATTTTTTTAAAGGGGGCTGATTTGTCACCATACTTTTGATCAGAGAAAGATGAGAAAACTGTCTTCAGATGTGTACTTAAGAAAACAAGTTTTAATGGAAAGAATGAAGAGATCATCTGTGCCCTTTTTATTTTAGAAATTGGTGAGGTCATAAAGCAGCACATTACTAGAATGACACAACTTAACAGTGAACCCTGGGAGGGAAATGTGAAAACAGTCAAATCTCATTATAATATTGTTAATACAATGAATGCAGAGATAATCTAGATTTTTTGGTTTAACCAGAATCTTACTATCCAAAATACAGCTTTAAAAACCAGGTCATCAGCTGAGGCCTAGAAATCTTTTGTGTTCTAAGAACAGCTTTGGTAACGGACACTATAATAAAAACTGAGACCTCATCATTTCCAAAAACTGGTAACTGAGTTAGCCAGAAATGAGTAAACAGGATGTCCACTAGGTGCCTTTATCCAGAAAACATTCAAGAAGTAGGCCAAGAAATAATAGAAATACTGTCATTACGATCCCATTCCTTCCTGAGTTTCTCAGGTAATGCCCGCCTCCCTCTAGTACTGTCTTGTCTGAAGCCACAGTATAGATGAATCACTTTCTCCACAGCTGTAAATTCAATTATGCTCACTTAGTTTCCCAGCATTTTCTTTCTTCTCTCTCTCTTTCTTTTTCTTTTTTTTTTTTTTTTGAGACAGAGCCTCAAGCTGTCACCCTGGGTAGAGTGCTGTGGCATCACAGCTCACAGCAACCTCCAACTCCTGGGCTCAAGTGATTCTCCTGCCTCTGCCTCCCAAGTAGCTGGGACTATAGGCACCTGCCATGACACCCAGCTATTTTTTGGTTGCAACCGTCATTGTTGTCTTGTAGGATTTGAACCCACCAGCTCAGGTGTACGTGGCTGGTGCCTTAACCACTTGAGCCACAGGCGCTGAGCCTCAGCATTTTCTACTAAGAATATTTGATGGTGGAAAGATTTCAGACATGCTCAAGTCAATGGAATGTCAAAAACCTTAACACCAAGTTTCTCCAAATCTTTGCACTTTAGGCAACACAGTAGTTCTGGTTTCTTAGCTCAATCTCTTTGGGAAGAACCCTGGTAAAGTAAAATGAGAGTCAAGGATCCCATTCACTCACGTTCAGAGATTGCCATTTTATTTGGCTTCACTGAAGATGTTTAGAGCTATTTCATCTGGAAAGAGCAACTCACACTTTGAAGAATTGTCCCTTCAGCTCCTCCAAGGAGAAACTAAACAAAGAAAGGATTTAAACACAACCTCAGAACAAGTGGGCTTAACAGACCATACAGAGTACTTCATCCTAATAAAACTGAGTACACATTCCTCTCAACAGCCCACAGATCATCAACAGCTTTAAAGGAATAAAAATTATACTTGTATCTTCTCAGACCAACACGGAATAAAAGTAGAAGCCAACAACAGAAATCTTCATAGATGCCTTGTTTAGTCACAGAAACTAGACAACCTCATGATGAATGACAGCTGGTCAAGGAGGAAATCTCTAGGAAACAGATTTCTCTAACAAGGTGACAATGAAGCCACAAGCTATCAAAACCTGTGAGATACAGCAAAGGCAGCCCTAAGAGGCAAGTCTGTACCATTAGACGCCTTTATGAGAAAACAGAAAGTGCAACAACCTACTGGACCATCTCCAGGAACTGGAAAAGCAAGAACAATCCATTTCCAAACCAGAAGAAAAGAAATAACCAAATTCAGAGCAGAATTAAATGAAATTGAGAACACCCAAACTGTTTGGAAGATCAGCAAAACAAAAAGTTGGTTCTTTGAAAAGAGTAATAAAATTGATAAACCATTTGCCAGGCTAACTAGAAATGGAGAAGAGCTCTAATAACATCAGTCAGAAACAAAAAGGGGGAAATAACAACTGATACCATAAAGATACAAAAGATCCTCAAAGATTACTACAAAAAAACTCTACACCCAGAAATTTGAAAACGTAGAGCAGTGGTTCTCAACCTTCCTAATGCTGTGAACCTTTAACACAGTCCAAAGGGGTCGCAGCCCACAGGTTGAGAACTGCTGATGTAGAGGAAACGAAATAACACCTAGAATCATTCCACCTTCCTAAACTCACCAAGAATTAGAAATTTTGAATCAACTAATATAAAGCACCAAATTGTTGCAACAACAATTAAAAATCTTCCAAAAAAGAAAAGTCCTGAACTAAATGGTTTTACATCAGAATTCTACCAAGCCTTCAAATAAGAGCTAGTATCTATAATGCAGAACCGATTCCAAAACACAGAGAAGGAATCCTCCCCAACATGTTCTACCAAATGTCACCCTGATACCAAAACCGAGAAGGGCTCAAGGAAAAAGGAAAACACAGACTGATATCATTAATGAATATCAATGCAAATATATTCAATAAGATCCTAGGAAAGACAACAGAGCTAAACATCTAAAAAACTACACATAATGATCAGGTGGGCCTTATCCCAAGGATGCAAGGTGGGTTCACCATATATGAATCTATAAATGTAATTCACCATATAAATAGAAGCAAAAACAAAGACTATATGATCCTCTCAATAGATGAAGAAAAACTATTTGAGAAAATTCAGTACCTATATACTCGAGTATATACGGTATCCTTTTCTGACAAGAACACTGAAGAAAATAGGCACAGATGCAACATTTCTTAAACTGGTAGGGGGCCATCTATAGCAAAACCATGGCCAAACTCATGTGGAATGGAAGAAAACTGAAAGCACTTCCACTTAGAACTGGAACCAGGGAAGGGTGTCCATTATTGACATGGAGGACTAGAAGTTCTAGCCAATGCAATCAGCAAAAGAAGGACATCAAGGGTACTCAAATGGGGACTGAGATCAAACTTTCCCTCTTTAACAATGATAAGATCTTACACTTGCAAAACCCCAGAATCTTGACCATAAGGTTCCTGGAAGTGATGAAGGAATATATAATGTCTTGGGACAAAAATCAATGTACACAAATCAATAGCCTTAATACGTCCCAATAACAGTCAAGTTGAGAATCAAATCAAAGACACAATCCTTTTCACAGTAGCTTCAAAGAAAATGAAATACCTGAGAATACACCTAACAAAGGACATGAAGGATCTCTGTAAAGAGAACTATGAAATGCTGAGAAAAGGATAGCAGAAGACGTGAATAAATGGAAGAACATACCGTGCACGTGCTTGTGTCTGGAAAGAACCAACATCGTTAAAATGTCCATACTACCCAAAGCAATCTACAGATTTAATGCAATCCCCATTAAAGCACCAATATCATATTTAGAAAAACTTCAAAAAATAGTACTTCATTTTATATAGAACCAGAAAAAAACACTGAATAGCCAATGCAATTTTAAGAAATAAAAACAAATCTGGAGGCATCACATTACCAGACATCAGATTATACAAGTCTATAATGGTCAAATCAGCATGGTACTGGCACAAAAATAGACACACAGATCTATGGAACAGAACAGAGAACCCAGAGAGTAACCAGCCATGATCACCACCTGGTCTCTGATAAACCAAACAAAAGCATGCACTGGGGAAAAGAATTCCTATTTAATAAATGGTGCTGTGAGAACTGGTTAGCCACATTGAGAAGCCTGAGGTCAAACTTTCCCTCTTTAACAATGATAAGATCTTACTCTGGCAAAAGTAAGATCTTACTCCACCACTGACAAAAACCACTCTTGCTGGATAAAAGATTGAAATTTAACCCACAAAATAATAAAAATCCTAGTAAGAAGTGTGGGAAAAAGTCTTGACACTATTGGTCTAGGCAAAGGTTTTATGAAAAATACCCCCTTGGCAACTGCAGCAACACCAAAAGTAAATAAATGGGCCATGATCAAGCTATAAAGCTTCTGCAGAGCTAAGGGCACCACAACTAAAGCAAACAGACAGCCTTCACTATGGGAAAAGATACCTGCATGTTATGAATCTGACAAAGGGCTGGTAACTAGAAATCTACAGAGAACTCAAATTAATCAACAAGAGAAGAGCAAACAAACCCCCTTTATACGTTGGCAAGAGACTTGAACAGAAACTTCTCTGAAGATGACAGATGTGTGACAAACACATTAAAAAATGCTCATCATCCCTCATTCTCAGACAAATGCAAATCAATACCATTCTGAGATACCAACTAACTCTAGTGAGATAAGCCCGCATCACAAAATCTCAAAGCTACAGATGCTGTCATGGATGTGGAGACAAGGGGACACTTTTGCACTGCTGGTGGGGTTGCAAACTAACACAATCTCTATGGAAAGTAGTATGGCGAATTCTCAAAGAACTAAAAGTCACCTTCTATTTGATCCCACAATCCCATTACTAGGTATCTACCCCGTAGAAAATAAATCATTTTACCACAAGGACATTTCCACTAGAATGTTTACTGCAGCTTCACAATGGCCAAGACATGGAAGGAACCCGAGTGCCCATCAACCCATGAATGGATTAACAAACTGCTTTATATGTATACCATGGAGCACTTTCAATCATTAAAAAGAAGATAGAGACTTTACATCTTTTGTATTAACCTGAAGGGAGTTGAAACACTTTCTTAGGAAAGTATCACAAGAATGTAAACTCAAGTATCCAATGCACCCAATACTAATATGAAAACTACAGAAAAACAACTACATGCCCACAGGAGAGAAAAACACAAGTCTATTCAAGTGGGGGGAGAGGGGGAAAGAGGGAAAGGGGACAAGAGATGAGGGAGGGATACTGGTAAGCTCTCACCTAATGTGCACAAGGTAGAGGCACACAGCACACACCCAGATGAAGGCACAACTACAACTTGAATTTTACCTTAGAACTTGTGTTTCTAACCTAATTGTTTGTACCTATTAATCTGAAATTAACATAAAAAGAAGAGGAAAAGTCCCTTGACAAATTCTTGTAAAGATCATGATAAAAGCCTCCTTGTTAAATTTCCTGACTCTGCAGAAGTACAATACAAAGATAGAAACACTTTATTTCATGAAGCATTAAAGAAATGACCAGTAGTTTCAGCAACTCTGATTTGAAACTGCACAAGCAAGAACATGAGTAAAGATACGATTTTTTTAGGAAGAGAATTTAATAGGTATTACTACACATACCACTTCCTACATCCGTGATCCAGATGGATTGCTCAGGTAGTGTACTGGCTGCAAACATACCGTGAGGTGTGTCAACTGTATAATTCCAGGATCGTAGGAAATATCCATCCTCTGTAAACACTAATACCTTTGGGATGTTATCCCCTCTCTGAAGGTATACAAAAATAACTTCTTAGATAGTATCAGTTTTAAGGAAATGTAATCTTTATTTTGGCAAAGAAAAACAAAAATTAAAGTTAATTTAGAAATTTAATGACATTTGAGAAACCAACTTCAAAACCCCAACAATAGTATGTGTAATCTTTCACATTCAAAACCAAAATATTTACTTGAAACTATCTCCAAAACAAATTGTACAATTAGCATAATATGAATGCATATAGTTACTATAGTAAGGTTGTTGTTTTCTTCATATTGTTCATGATTATTTTTTAATTTCTATTTTACTCACTTGTGCTATGTAAACCAATCCATTGAGGGAGTCAACTCCAACACAAAATGTGGCTCCAGTAAAATACTCTGATTGCTTAGGCCAATCCACATCCAGCCGGTAAAGAATTCTCTCAGTTTTCCAGGAAATTTGAAAAGCAAAATTCCTCAAAACCTTAAATAAAATCATAAGATTAAGGTTCAGTTGACCCTCTACGTAAGAAAAAAAGAGGAGGGAATAACTTTTTTTTTTTTTTTTTTTTTTAAGCATGCCTTGGTAACTAGAATTTTGCTGGACTGAAATAATTCCAAATAAATGGAATATTCCATTACTCTTAATACGTACGAATGTGTAAAGACCAAGAAGACCACACCAATCGGCAAATTATTTCAAAGTTAGGAAAGAAAAAACAAGGAAAATAGCAATGCACCATATACAAACTTTTCAACACTTAAAGAGTCAAGGAAACAGGTTGGTGCTTCGGTCTCAGTGACAGATAGAGCAGGACTCGCCGCCTCCACCCACGACTGCGGCGTCGCCTGCCAGCAGTGCCATCCACACACCCGACAGTCCTTCCCTCGCTACTCAACTCACTGGAGAGTCACAGAAACGCGAATGTAAAACCAGGAAGGCGAGAAAGAAGCCGGCAGCGGCGGCGCAGACCCAGAATCGCGCCACGGCCATGGAGGAAGGCGGCCCGGCACCCTCGGGTCCGAGCTCGTGGCTGCAGAGGGTCGGCCTGCACCCCCGTCTCCAGTCTCCTTTCCGTGGAGACGCAGGGAGCAGAGACCAGGACGAAGGAGACCAACTGGGCACGTCCGGCGCCTTCCCGGGTCCCCGCGCCGCGTCAGGTGCCTGGGGGTGGGGAGACTCAGTGACCACCTTTCCCCGCCCCTCGGGGCGGTCCACGACGCAGACTCCGCCCAGCCGCCAAAAGTAGGGTGCCCATACATATGCCTTAACCGATGGACGTTTATTCTTTTTAATTTAGACGGAACAATCCAAATATAGCACTAACAAGAAGCATAGTGGGAAGGCACTAAAAATAATTACTTCTGGGGAGAATTTTAACCCTACCTTTTTCCCGAGACGATCAGGCATCAGCAATGGATGCCTATATTCCCACACTAGGACCACCTCCACCGGCTTTCAGGAAAGAGCGGCCCAACCTGGCAGCGCGGAGTTGAGCTTATTCGGGCGCGACGGGATAATCGTAGGTCCCTTTGAGCTGGTGGGGGCTCCAGGGGAGAGCGGGCCGGGCGCCTGGCGCTTGTTGGGTCTGCGCCTGTCGGGAGTCCCCCTACGGAGGCCGTGACCCTCTGCGCCCGGCGCCCGGTTCCCTCCGGCCGCCGGCCCGCTCCCGGAAGCCGCGGCAGCTGATAACAAAGAGCCTGCCAGCTGCCTGCTGCAGGGCTGCGGGACGGGGAGTCAGGTGCAGCGGCCGGGGGTGAGGGCGCGCCGAGCCATGAGTCCGGGTGTGCAGCGCTGAGGGGCGCGGCCGAGGCGCTGGGGCGGGCCGAGAGGCCGGCGCCTGCTTTCTTGCCTCCCGCGCGGCTCGGGAGGCAGGTGCTTTTGCTCCCCTGGCCGCTGCCCCCGGCGGCGCCTGCAAACGGCGCTCAGCCGGGGCAGCCGAGCTCCTGGAGTTCTCCGCGGGACTCGGAGGACCGCACTCCTCCCCAGGCTGCCTTAAAGCTTAGTGTGAAGCAGCTAGGCAGACCTGACCGGAGTTATTTTGGTTTGTAATAAAGTTTTTCTAAACCTCCGTTTTTAGACATTTTTGCAGCGTTTGCAATACTCTCTACCTCTTCTCATCCTTTCTTCTGCTCGTGGAGTCTTTTTCTTCCTCGACTATAAGACATTTTTACGGTCAGCGGGGCAGACCAGGGATGAACGTTTTGTAATTGAAAGTTTAACTGTTAAACCCACGTCAAGATGGATAAAAAGTCCTTTGAAACGGTGCTGGATGAAATAAGAAAGGTAATGACACTCCATTCCCTACATTATTTTAGGAGATACGAATTCTCGTGATTTATTCTCTTGGAGGTACTGTGTGTAGTGCGGAAAATAAGGGTCCTGGAATTGCCACATTGGTTTGAGTGGTTTCATGGAACATGTGTAAGAGCTTGTATTTGATAACGTTTCGTGACACAAGTAGAAATTGTAACGTAAACGCTATAATTGATAAAGTCATTGGGTGGCAGACGATTAGATCTAATTCAGACAATTAGATCCTTAAAGGACGTACTTTTGGATAAGTGATTTAATGCTTTTGAGTTTATTTCCTCATCTTTCGGTAACACAAGAGTAAGAACTAAAAGTAACTCGGAGAAAGCTTCTTTTATGTAGTTATTGTCATGACAGGATTTTTACAACCTAAGGATAAGCAGAATGTATTTGTTGTGTTAGCCAGACAAAATTAGTGTCCTAATGATGTGCGCCATTACTTAAATGATGTGTGACTTAAAGTCACATTCTTAGAAATTGGCGTTCAATAAATTGAATTTCAAAGCTTTTTTTCTCTCGTTTCCTGCTTTTGCTTTTTGAGGCTGTTGTGTGCATTTCCTCCGGAAACGAACCAGACGCCAAACATTTTGGAATGTAGTTTTGAGCCTAAGGTATTTCTCGAGTCCCAGAATAATAAATTGCCTGTTTATACTTGAAAGGACTTAACTGTACCATTGTTATGTCAACGTGGGGTGCTTTATCTCGTCCTTCCTGCCAGTTATTTGCATTTCCAAACCTTTATGACTCTGGAAGGGATTGTTTCCTTGGGCTCTGGTACTTACTCCAGCTTACCAAGTTATTACTAAAATTGTCTTTGAACCTGTTGTTTTACTTTGGTCTTTATGAGGCTTTTTCTTTTTCAAATTGACATGTTTAATACTTCATACTTGACAATATTGAATGTTCTTTTTTGAACAAATGTCTGTTTTTGCAAGCCCAATTTGTCCAATTAAGATTTGAAACAAAACATCGATACTAACAAGATACTTAGAACGTGTCACAACTTGTTCATGAGCTCATTTGAAACTATTGTTGATGAGAAAATAATTAAGCAGACCAGCAGATCGCTACTTTAGAAAATACAAGTTGTTGTTGTGGCATACACTGTCCCTTCTAAGTGTTACTAAAACGTCACATAGTAAATACTAACGATGAGAATATGAAATTTCCCAGATGTGAAAGTCATATTCACGAGATGGCAACTTAAGTTCATATTTCTGATCTGCAGTCAAAATATGTGTTTTGCCGTCTTTGCCAAATGATTAGATGCAACATAGTCTTTTAAAGTGGAATAAAATATTAGTATATCTAAATATAAGCATTACTAATTTTTTAAAAGTTAGTAGACTTACTCTCTTTGAGGTTAACTCTCTTTGAGCTAACTGGTCAGCTCAAGGTTACAAGCTAGTAAGTGGGGCATCCGATGTTCCAACTTGGCAGTGGGACTCCTTAGGGCCATTTGTCATGCTTGGGGTTAGAGCCGGCCTCTCAGCATTGATTGATAAAAGAAATGACATGTGACTTGGCTTCAGCACAATCCAGGACTTGGTTCAGAAAGTTGAATTTGACTGTGTCTGGTAATTATAATGATCAAACTCCTGACTAAAACTCCTACTTTATTCAGAATACAACTTCCTCCCCTTTCCAGTGAAAATTAAACTGCTAAACCACCAGGATGTTTCAGTTGGCTGTAATATTTTCTTCTAGCAGAATCTTACTATTGTGTGTGAAAAGTACAAATATAATTGTTTTGTAGTAAAAACAAAGGGATTAGATGTAGTAAAAACAAAGGGATTAGATCAGTTTTAAGTAATATTTTCTCCTAGCAGAATCTTAATGTAGGGTATAAAAAGTATAAATATAATTGTTTTGTAGTAAAAACAAAGGGGTTAGATCAGTTTTAGGTAATATTTTCTCCTAGCAGAATCTTAATACAGGGTATGAAAAGTACAGATATAATTATTTTGTAGTAAAAACAGAGGGATTAGATCAGTTTTAATGATCACTGACTATCAGGTTATGATAACCTGGTGTTTCCATCTCTAAGCTAGGTAAATAGCTTCAAAGGGAGCATATGCGATTTCCGTGAGCCACAGATAGTGCTGGGTCTGGCTCAAAGCTGTCAAGTTTTCTCTCACCCATTGATGTAGAGGAAAGTAATCTGTCACTTAGTGAATATCTATTATGTGTCAGACCCAACATGGACTGGTGTAATCCTCACAGTGGATTTGAGATGAGTGGTGAACATTGTTCCCTTTTATGAGTGAAAAGCTCTGTAGGAGTTTTTAATACAATGCCTTTTAAAGGCCAGACTAACAGAAGCAGGCACAATGATTTCAGGGCCTTTTAACTCCTTGCCTCCTCGTATTCCTGTGGAAGTACTGAGTATGTCAACTAGACTTTGTCTTATTCTTGTTTCTCTATCACTTAGAACATCAATTATTCAATAAATAATTGATGAGTAATAGCTGATACATTTAATCTTAAAAATGACATATTGGCTGGATTCAGAATTTTTTGAAAGTCTTCAATCACATATTCAGGAATTCTATATGTAATTTGTACTAACATTAAGTCATGTCTGTTACAGTTATTATTTCCTTTCCTTGTAGGGGTGAGTAGGGAGGACTTCCCACTCACTCAGAGTATCCTTCCCAATACAGGACCTGGAAAAGAAGACTGTCCTGTCACCACACTGACCTTAGCTGTCTGTGTGCTCAGGCTAACAGAGACCTGCCTACGGAGTTGCTCAGGCAGTTTTGATACATGAATGTTGTGCTGTGTACATGTATTAATGCTATTCTTTCTGTATTTTTTAGGCTGTTTTGACAGAATACAAATTAAAAGCAATTGAATATGTTCATGGATACTTCTCTAGTGAACAGGTATTCTTTATTTTAACAAAGCCACCTTCTTATGCCAGTGTTCTGATTAATGTCTATTTACCTGCTGGTCAAATTCAGAATTGCTTTTACCTTTTTGCTATATGTATTCAGGAACTTTAGAAGCTGTAAGTTTTGGCAGAAAACTGAAAACAAGCAGAATTTATAGTTCAGGAACAGTTTTATAAACCCTACCCACTTTTACCACAATTCATGTCCTAAAGCGATTTTCAAATACATTGTCTGAGAAAAGCAATTCAAAGTATTTATCACTCTGGACAGATTTACAAATTTGTAATAGAAAACATCCAAATTTATACAGTTACTTATAAGACAATAGTTGCAAAATCCCTGCATAATTAAAAGAAAACTTGAACAAATGAAATATATTCTTATATGAAGCCACTAAATACAAATTCAGCGATAAGACACATATACACAATGTCTAATAAGTAGTTTCTGTAGCTGCCAGAAGAAGATTGCTGTGTTAAGCATGGTAGTTTAAAGGAAACTTTCACTACACCTTAGAGGGAGTTTGCTAATTTAAAAAAATGTCTATTTATATACACGTACTGCAGTTGAGGATTTGTTAGGGATACCTAGAGAACTCTTGATAGAGAAATCAGGCAGAAATAGAAATGTATATGGAGAACACTCCTGGGAAGAGTGAACCATGGACGAATCTGTAGATTGAGTTAGTAAATGCTCTGATTTTTTATTGATTTCTCAAGAGCTTCAAAACTTGAAAGCTTGAGTAATTTTAAGCCCATAGAGGAAGTTCTGCCTATTATGTTTTCACAAGTAATTTTATGATTTGTATTTCTTAATGCCTTTTTAATGATAGTTTTTTTAGCTTTTCTATTACTGTACAAAGTCACCATAAGCTCTTTTAAATGTTTTGAAAAGAGTTATAATTTCTCACATTTAATAGCTTTTTTCTTTTGTGTGTGTGTAAAGGTGAGATACATTGGGGGGGAGTCAGGGACTGACCCAGGATTGTTTTGTTCTTGTGTATTTGTTTATGCAAGATAACATAGAAAAGCAAAACATGGGCGGCACCTGTGGCTCAGTCAGTAAGGCGCCCGCCCCATATACTGAGGGTGGCGGGTTCAAACCCAACCCCTGCCAAACTGCAACAACAACAACAATAAAAAATAGCCGGGCGTTGTGGCGGGTGCCTGTAGTCCCAGCTACTCAGGAGGCTGAGGCAAGAGAATCGCTTAAACCCGGGAGTTGGAGGTTGCTGTGAGTTGTGTGATGTCACAGCACTCTACCAAGGGCCATAAAGTGAAACTCTGTCTCTACTAGAGAAAAAAAAAAAAAAAAAAGAAAGAAAGAAAAGCAAAACATGGGTGGAGTCAGTCCCTGATTTGCCCCCCCACTGCCCCCACACACACACTTACTGGTATGGGACAGTTTAATGGGGCTTCCACCTTGCAAAAGTCATTAAAAATTTTACTAAGCCACTTTCTGAGACATTCTAACCCTAACAGGTATATTAATGATTTTCAACCTATCAGACAAGCTGGGACATACAATCTTACCAAATTAACTGGGAAGTATGCATGATATTTGTTTGCTATTTATGTATCTCTTTATAAGAATTAAAATGTAATTTCACCCTCTTCACATATGACTGCAGTTGGCATCATTAACCTTGCTTGGTAAAATAATTGATATAGCACATTTTCAGGAACTGTCTTCTAGCATTATTTTTTCTTTTAGAGTATACTTGATCCCCACCACCCTGGTTCATTCTCTTCATGCTAAGACTTTGGTGCTGTGATTTATTTTATTTTATTATTTATTTATTTTTTTTGCAGTTTTTGGCTGGGGCTGGGTTTTTTGAACCCGTCACCTCCGGCACATGGGGCCAGCACCCTACTCCTTTGAGCCACAGGCGCCGCCTGGGTGCTGTGATCCTTATGACTTGCTCATGTCTTACCAGCTATCTCACAATGTTTTCCTCACACTGTTGAAGTTCTCCAGTGATGATGGTGGGAGCCGGGATGTCTGAGTTCTCAAAATCATGCACTCTTAGCAGCTGTTGGAGTAATGCATGATGATTCTTAAAGTTTTTAGGGAATGGATCTATGGTATGAGTATTATGCCCTCTAGATTCAACTAAAAGGGTAAATGTTAGTGGACCCACACAAAACCACACTGCTACATCCTTGTAAATGATTAGAACTGTCCCAGTGTACTGATATTTTAAGGTTTTCCATTTACAGTGCATCCTTACATTCTTAAGCTGATATTTTATTTCTATCTAATACTTTTCAACTTTTCTTATTAGGATACTTTGTTTTTTCTATATTTTATATTTTTCTTTTTTTCTAGATAGTGCTATGCCAGAGAATTTTCTGTGATGGTAGAAATGTTCTCTGTCTGCAGTGTCTATTATGCTAGCTATCAGCTTTATAAGGCTGTTCAGCACTTAAAATGGAAGCGATTTAAATGTACATAGCCACAGTCTAGACCAGTGGTTCTCAACCTTCCAAAGGGGTTGCATTGAGAACAGCTGGTCTAGACTGTGCTGCTCTGATCACATGGGCCTGGGCTGCACGTGTTGAATAGTAATTCAAGTACTGAAATAAATCTTAAGGGAATGTTTAAAACACACTGTCATTAGAAGTAAATTAGTTCTTTGCTTTTAGGTAGTTGATTTACTGAGATACTTTTCCTGGGCTGAGCCTCAATTGAAAGCAATGAAAGCATTACAGCATGTAAGTAACTTATTTTTTCCCTAGAATGTAGAATTTAAGTATTTTTAATTTCAGTTTTCCATAATTAATCTCAAGTTATAATTTGTTTACATCAGAAAAACTGACCCCAAGTTTTATTATACTATTAAATTGTATGCCACAGTATTCTAATCAGCAAATTGGAGGAGAAAAAATATTCATTGGCAAGTAAAATATGGGGTTTGAATTCTCATGTGTTTTTATATGCTTCTGTTTTTTAATCTTCATCTTCCCCCTCTTGTATTTAGTCTTAGAAGAGTTGTTGGGCAGCTTATACTTAACGTTCTTTACCTCAGCATTGTCCAAATGAATTTTCAGTGATGTTGGAAAACTTTTTAGCTGTATTGTCCGTTGTGGCAACTACTGGCTACGTGTGGCTATTGACACTTAATATATGCCTAGTCTGAGGAACTATATGTTTTATTGTGACTAGTTTACAATAGGCACACACCTGTGCCTGGAGCCTACTGTACTGGGTAGCCCAGCTCTAGAGCCTGGGTCAACAGGACATCTAGATTGCACCAGGGGTATCCAGGTACTGGAAAAATTTCCTTGAACTATCAGCATGAGTAGCTTTAATGGAACAATTTATACATTTTTGAATTTCTGAACCAATCTGCTTAAGAAAGTATTTGGGTGTGTTAGTGCTGTTTCCTGATCTCTTTAACACTTGTTTTTTTTCTAGTTTACAAAAGCAAAGGTTATCTTCCCTCTGCCTCAGGGGTAAAATGTTTTTTAGGTTCTAGAGACTTTGCTTGGCTACAGGGAGGGAGAGCAAAGGCTGAGAGAGCTCTCTAAAAAATGCAGATGAGGGCCTGCCTCATTTTAATCACAAATTTCAGGCAAAGCTCTGAGGACTGTTTTCACAGCTACCTACCTTAGAATTAAAATTCAGAGCTCAGAAGGGTTTTCCAGGGACAACTCAGTTCCATTTGACTGTTTTCCATACTGAAGATTGCCTTTCTAGTATATACTGATAACACTTGGTATCTCTTGTGTACTGTATCTTGTATCTCTTGAATTGAAGAAGTCAAACATGGCTCGAGTATTACAATTTTAGTAGTTTTTTCTTTTCTTAAAATGTGCAGACATCTTTTTGCTACCACCTGTATATTATAGTATGACATATTTTTAGAACTTCTTTTTGAGTATTTTTCACCTATCATGTGAAATATTAATTAAAAGTAAAATAGTTTACTGGGAGGCACCTGTGGCTCAAAGGAGTAGGGCGCTGGCCCCATATGCTGGAGGTGGCGGGTTCAAACCCAGCGCCGGCCAAAAAATGCAAAAAAAAAAAGTAAAATATTTTACCTAAAATATTTATATTAAGAGCATTTAACTATACTTCTAAAACCAGGCAATTCTGGCATGAAAAGCTCACATTAAACATAAAATTGTTTTTTGTATTCACAGAAAATGGTGGCTGTTCACCCAGCAGAAGTGGTCAATATACTCAACTGTTTCACCTTCAGTAAAGACAAATTAGTTGCTCTTGAACTATTAGCTTCGTAAGCATTTTTTTTTTTCTTTCTACTTCATTACTTCATTGGAGAAAATATTGGAAGCCTTTTAGATATCTTTTAACTCATTAGCGTGTGTTACTGTGTGAGAACTGTATTAGTAAGTAAGACTGTAATAAAATATAGTCTATGAAGGCATACTGATAAATTCTGATTTATGTGAATAAATATCCAGTGTGCTTATTAAACACTTGGCTATTATAAGATAATGGGGCTGATTGAGGTTTATTTGATTGTGCATTTCAGTAACTTGGCCTTCCTACTCTGAATAACTTGAGAGGCATGTTGGTAAAAATAGGAATTTAAGAATTAAGACAGAGGTTCTGCCACTTTTTCAACACAATATATTTTGGGGTCAAGGTACTTAATATTTCTAAGTCTTATTTTGCTCAGTTATAAAATAAGGATCTTACCTGCTTATGTGGGGTATATGAACTTTAAATACCATAAGGTATGTGAATTTACCTAGCCCAGCATTTGATGGTCATAATGAGTGAAGCTCAAAGAGAAAAGAAAGAACCTTTTCATAATTTAACAATGTATAATTTGTTCCTTATTTACAGTACATATGTTTTTAAGTCCCTTGTATGTATATAGATGTGCATAAAAAGACAATTAAAAATAAAGCATGTGGTGGAACTTTATTTTTCAATCAACCGATTTTTATGGATTTAATGCATGACTGGTTCTATTACCGTAGCCCTCCTAACAATCATTTAAGAAGGTGTATTTTGAAAAATCTCAAAATAGTAATTTTTATTAATAGTATTACTTTGTAATCCAGTAATCAAGTTAGATAAACCTCAGTTCAGTTATTATAATTATCATCTTTCTAAAAACATGTTATTTAAACTACACTATTAAAAGTAATTAATTGATCACACTTTTGTCCCCATGTGTCTGGAAAAGCTTATTCGATACATATGTACAGTAAATAAAGGTTGCTCACCTCTGTATATATGATGTCCAGGTTTTTAAATGAAAACCTAATTTCGTATTTTCTTGGCAGAAACATTGTTGATGCACAGAATTCTCGTCCTATTGAAGATTTATTCAGGATAAATATGTCTGAGAAGAAACGGTGCAAGAGAGTGCTTGAACAGGTAGGTAGTTTTCTCAAGATTGCTGTGTACATGCTGTGGTGGTTTTTCTTAATGTTGATGAAAAAGTATCTTTCTTCCTCCTTAATTCCTGTTAACTTTAGTGAACAACCTGAATGCTAGTACCTGGTGTGTTAAAAGTGAACATCTTGCCATCTCCGGAGTAGAAATAGAGCTGATTGAAGGGGACCCTGAAGAGGAGAGATGTCTGGAGAGAGAGAAGATAGCTGAGCCTCAGCCGAGGCCTGGGGGGGACGCATTATGTCTTGTTCCCTTTGCCATGGTCAAAGCTTTTGTCTTTATTTGGAATCTTGACTTTTCAGATTTCCTTTATTATCCAGTTTATTTTAAGCCAATTCCTAAGAGATAAATATTAAAGCCAAAAATTCCAGTTTTTTAATTTAAAATCTGCAAGAGTGGGAGAGAAGTACTTGTCTAAGCCTAGAAAACTCAATTTATCGTGTAAATAGGATTGTGATGGCTGGGGGCTGAATTAATGATAATTAGAAAACTAGTGGTTGTTCCCCAAGGGCCTTCTTGCAGCTCAATTGTATTTGATCCTCATCACCCCTCCACGCTTAGAGGAAGGGTAGGCAGCTTCGCCTTTACCGTGCATTGCGGTAGCAGAGTCGAGCTCCGAGCTGTGTTTCTTTACTTCAGTCAGGTCTTCTTTGATTTTCTTGACTAAAATCTTTAAGGCATCACGCAACTACTACTGTAGTTTTGTTGTTTTTGTTTTATAAAGCATTTGATCACGTCACTTTCCTTCTCAGAAGTACTCTGGGCCTGAGTGTTCCGTGGTGTGGGCCCTCTGGGCAATGTAGACCAATACAACTTTTCTAAAAGGTAAACTTGCAGGGCCTTTGCAGCTGAAAAGTTCACTTTTAGGAATTTATTCTAAGGAAATGGCATAAATATATACAGATTTATGTATATAAGGGCATTCACCCCACTATTATTTGTAATAGGCAAAAATTGAGGTGATTTTAGGGTTGGAGTGTTAAGGGGGCTGGATTATCTAGCTAATATAATTCCATGAGTTCTGAATGATTTATAAAACCAATACAACTCTATGACAAAATTTATAACACACATACTTAATATAACTGGATATTCCTATAAGACAATATAGATCCATTGGGATATATATCACCTATTATAGTGCTTGTTATTCATTTAATAAGTATTAAGCACCAACTCGTAGGCGTGTGACATGTTTTAAAAGCTAAAGATGTAGTAATAAACAACCGAGGGGAAACAATCCTTTCCCTTACTGCATCTTATAATTACATAATATCACACTGAACACTGTGTTCCCTGGTAACTCTTGCTTTTTCGACATGTCTTTATAATTTGTTGGTTTGTGTTTCTCCACTACCTCGTAAACTTCCTCAGAGCAGGACTGTGGCTCTCCCATCTGTGATCTTCCTTGCCCTTACCGTAGCATGAGCTTGGTGTTTATGGATTTGGACTGTGCTATTTCTTAGTAGTTGGAAAAAATGGGACAGGTTAGATAATAAATACACTTCTTTTGAACACAATTTACAAGTCTGTTGTGAAGGTATCTTTGTATAAGAACCTATTAGTTGCAACATTAATTTTTGCATTTTAACAATTCCATTTAAATAAAGTGATTTTACTTATTACTTTTGGTCATGTTCACTGCTGTAAGTACTGAATGATACATGAACAGAATAAGGAGTGCTGTTCCTTCATAGTATTTTGGCTGGGCTGTCCAATATCTAGACTTTGGTCCAATACTTGACTTTAAGAGTTTCTATTTTCATTATTTTACTGCCCTCTTCTTTTCTTTATTACAGGCTTTCAAAGGGGGCTGCAAAGCTCCTCATGCTATGATATCTTCTTGTGGAACGATCCCAGGAAATCCATATCCCAAAGGAAAACCGAGTCGTATAAATGGGATATTCCCAGTAAGCATACTTTATGGCTTTATATGAAACTTCTAAGTGAAATATATCGTAAGTTAATGATAGTTAAAGAATATGCAAGTTGATGGTGCTTCCCCAAAGGAAAAGAATTTTATTATGTCAACAACTTAATTTGTAATTTTATCTCTGATGAAAGTTCATGTGTGAACTCCATTAAAGTATTTGTGTAAAACCTACAGAATAAGCCAAACAAAGGAAGATGACTTTGTTTGATCTTGTTTTTCCAAGTATTTCAGAAGCACTGATGGACATTTTCAGCTAATAAAGGAAGGCTTCTCAGCTCCTCCACGTGCATTCTCAGTCTCACTCCGTCAGTGGTATTTGGGGAACTCTGTACCATGTTTTCTCCCTGGAGAATCACATTGCATAAGAAAGGCTCTGTGAAATCCTACAAGAAAGGAGTTTTTTATATCATCTAGTGTTCCTCAAACCCCTTTGTAAAATAACTTTTTCAAAGAATACACGAGGGGATTAACAAAATGTGTATTTATATACCATGGACTAGTACTCAGCCATGAAGAAGGATGACTTAATCCCTTTTGCAATATTTGGATATAACTGGAGAATGTTACATTTCTATTGTTGTGTAACAAACAACCCCAGATCTTAATGGATTAAAACAATAGATGTTTATTACCTCACACAGTTGTTGTGGAGTTAGTTGGTCAGGAGTCTGGCAATGGCTTATCTGGTACTCTTGGCTCAGGTTTTCTTATCAAGTTACATTCATCTGAAAGCTTGACTGGAGCTCCAGATGGCTCACTTATATGCTTAGCAAGGTGGTGTCAGAGGACCTTTGTTCCTCACCACCAGGTCTTTTCCATAATGCTGCCGCTTGCATGTCTTCATGACATGACAGCTGGCTTCCATCCCAGTAAGTAATCCAAGAGAAGGCAGGTGGATTACTTTTCTGACTTGGCCTTGGAAGTCAGGTGCCATCATTTCCGCAGTATCCTGTGTGTTCCTCGGGTCCATGCTGTGCACTCTGGTAGGAAGCTGCACAAGGGCACACGGGAGGTAGGGGTCTGAACGGGGCCATTTCCATGCTGGGCTTCCATGCTGGTGTGTACCATTCAAGGCCACACACTGCTGGGGATTCACGCTGTGACAGTCCGTCTTAAACGAGCTCTCATTTAGTCTCTACAGTGTAGCAGTCATGCTTCCTATTTGTAGAGAACACTGTTCTTATCTCTTTTCAACTCTAATACAGATGCTCTATTCTTTGAGCATTGTGTATATTGTGGCATTGGAAGTTACTTCTGGTCGCTTTTTGTGAAGGAAAAAAAAATCAGAACATACAGTTATTTGAAAAACTCCAAAATAACAAAACAACAATATAAAATAATACAAAAAAAACCTAGTATACATGAACAATATGACAGCATAACAGTTATTTACGTGGTACCTACGTCATATTAGGTATTGTAAATAATCTAGAAATGACTTAAAGTATATGGAAAGATAGAAGGGTGTGCACAGATTACAAATATGCAGATACTGTCCCATTTTTGTGTAGGAGACTGGAGCACCTGTGGAGTTTGGTATCCGTGGTGTGTCCTGGAACCAGTCCCTTGTGGATACTTTATCTTCCCCTTCAGTCATCTCTGTATGATGCGTGTTTACTTTTGAATACATCTGCATGTGTTATGAGGCTCCATTGCACAGGAAGATTGGGAACCTCACCAGGGTCACGCAGCCAGCCAGGGCAGAATTGAGTCTGCAATACAAATCTTTACACTTACACCAAGTCCTTTTTTTCTATACTGAGATTGGTTGTGGTTGGTTTCATTTTTTGTTTGTTTCAAATCTCATGTACCTTCTTTTTCTTCTTCTTCTTTTTTATTTTTGTCTTTTTCTTTAAAAACAAAATAGGGAACTCCTTTGAAGAAAGATGGTGAAGACTGTACCAACGAAGGCAAAGGAATCGCTGCGCGGATTCTAGGACCATCCAAACCAGTATGTTCAGAAAGTAAACGATGAAGCAGCCTTACTTTCTACTTCAAGTATTCTGTCGACCCAAAGCATAAATTTTATTTTTGTGTTCAGAGTTTAAAGTATGCTAGAAGTTCTAGGAGAGTAGGGCAGAGTGAATGGTCTAGGGAGAAAAATAGCACAGATAACAGTGTGGGGGAGCGTTTTGAGGTTAAACATTTTGTTATAAAGTAATACCGGTAAGATTGCTCTTTGGAGGTTTGTCCCCCCTAGACATATTCTATTTGGAGGTTGCTGTGTGGACAGTTTGATTGAAGGTTGTTTGGCTAAGTTAGCGTTAGTAAAACCACACTGGAACCAGGAGATTGAGAGTATTTGTGAGGGATTGATTAGAGGTTGAGAGTATTTGTGAGGGATTGATTAGAATGATTGGAACATTAACTAGACAGAAGAGAGCCCTGTGGGTCGAAGGATGCTTGGAGCTGAAGTCCCAGAGTTTACACACAGTCACCACGTAGAGCCTGTTCAGCCACTTGACGAGAACTCGAGTGGCACTGGTTCATGGCAGAGTCGTCACAGATCATGTGCCTGGCCCAGGTCTAGTGCTTCTGATGGGACTGTGGTTATGAGAGCTGGGAAGACTCTGGGTGTCTCAGCACCAGGACTTTCCCTCTCCTGCCCCAGCGGTGAAAGTATAATATTTGGCTTAGCTTTGATACTTCCAGTTCTCTAAAGACTTCTTCAAATGCTCTTTGTTACTTACTAAGTTCCATCAACTGTCAAGTAAAGTATTTGTGGATTTTTGTATTTCCAAAGGGAAACAACTAAAATACTGAATTCCTAATTCTAGTTTACACTCAGGGAGAGTAGTCAGAATGCAGATTACCTGAAACAAGCAGTACTTTTTTCTTCCAAAAGAGAGTGGGAATGATAGGATGAATTCCTCGTGAGTCTAAGAGGGTGTTGTCATTGGAAGGCTCCTACATAATTGAGATTCTAAAACTTAGTGGATTTCTTGTGTTATATAAGAGGAGAAATCAATTTGTGGATGAGCCTAGGCTGGGTCAAAGAGAAGTTTGAATTAAAAAATAACCTCTGCAGCCTTCTTTGGCAAGATCTACTTTTGAAATTTATTAGGATCCACTTTTTTTATTTTTTTATTTTTTGAGACAGAGTTTTACTTTGTCACCCTCAGTAGAGTGCCATAGCGTCATACCTCACAGCAACCTCAAACTCTTGGTGTCAAGTGATCCTCTTGCCTCAGCCTCCCAAGTAGCTGGGACTGCAGGCGCCCAACACAGCGCCTGGCTATTTCTTTTCTTTCTTTCTTTTTTTAAATGGGGGTCTTTCTCCTGCTCAAGCTGGTCTCGAACGCATGAGCTCAAGTGATCCACATGCCTCAGCCTCCCAGAATACTGGGTTTACAGACATGAGCCACCGTGCCTGGCCTCGGAACCACATTTATTTAAGCAAAGGAATTTCTCTCGTTTGTGCTATGTAGTCCAGGAGCATTCAATATGCTGGGGTGTTTTTCCTGATAGGACTAAACACTCAGAAAGACGAGACAAGTTTCTGTTTTATTCTGCCAGGAGGTAGTTTAATTGGCTTTCTTCTAACTGCTATACTTTCCTCACTTTTTTAGCCACCTTCAACATACAATCCACATAAACCTGTTCCCTACCCAATACCTCCGTGTCGACCCCATGCAACTATCGCACCAAGTAAGTACTTCTCTTATTGCTTACTTGTTTTTATTTTTTGTCATTTATCTATTGAATTGAAAATGAGTGCTGGTCTGTGTTCTCAGGAAATCTGTAGCACTAATGAAACTCCGCTGTGAGTTTGACTAAGCACGTAGGCATCTACTAGCCTCCTGGTCTGTAACATGGTATCAGGCAAAGCTTATGTGGATATTTTCCTCATGATACGTGTGGTTGAGAAAAAACAGTTAAGTAGGGCAGGTTCTGTTTACTGTGCCATCCAGTGAGCTAATGCCTGCAGAGAGCATGCAGTGCAGCAGTCCTCAACCTGTGGGTCACGACCCACAGGAACTGTATCAAAGGGTCGTGGCATTAGGAAGGTTGAGAACCACAGGTGCAGTGGGAAATAGGGTTCTCTAGTTGTCTCATTTGGTTTCAGTTTTTATTTAACCCTAGACCTAAACCTCCATGTAAGATGCAACTGTATTAAATAACAATTTTTAAGATAAATGGAATAGCTGCATTAATATAGTTCAAACTTCTTATCACTGAATGACATTTTTTTCTATTATATTTTTATTTTAGGTGCTTATAACAATGCAGGTCTGGTACCGTTAGCCAATGTGATAGCTCCAGGCGTACCCCCTCCACCTCCGTATACTCCCAATCCTGCTGGACCAGGTAAAGTCATGTTATTACAGGGTATTAAAAGTAAGTGATTTATTTATACGCAATAAATTACACTTGGAGGGGATGGTTGTGCACTCAGAAGGACAGTTGCTTGGCGTGATCTGTCCTAACATAGGGAGCACAAGCTCAAGAGCCTGGTGAATCTGGCATGAATCTTTGGGGAACATTGGGCAGTTTTCATAAAATTGATGGACTTTTGTTTCCAAGTTTTTAAGGTAGGATAACACTTTAATAGTATTGTTCACTAATATATTCAACCAATATTAGGTGACTCTAGTATGTGCTATATTCTAGGGATACAAAAGTGAACAAAGAATCCTGTTTGCAAAGAGTCTACGCCGAGGTCCTTAAACTTTTTAAACAGGGGGCCAGTTCGCTGTCTCTCAGACCATGGGAGGGCCAGACTATAGGTTTTAAAAAAAAAACTGTGAACAAATTCCTATGCACACTGCACATATCTTATTTTGAAGTAAAAAAATCAAAATGGGAACAAATGCAATCACACCGCCTCATGTGGCCTGCGGGCCGTGGTCTGAGGATCCCTGCAGTCTAGTGAAAATTACACAGTAAGAAGGAGAAGGGCATTTTAATACATTCCACGCTAGTGGTTCTGAATTGCACTGTTTTTAGTTTAAAATTTGTTTAATTGGACTGTGGAAAAATGTCATCTAGATTCTGAGATATGAATAAGCTGGGATGATCAGTGCTGTGACAGAGTACAGGTGCTGTGGAAACTCACAGGAGGGGCATCCACGCCAGCCTCACTAAAATTAATGTGAGCAGCTTGTATAATGTTCTGCTAAACTTGCTGCCATTTAGTTGAATTAAGCTGAAGAAGAGATAGGTAAAAACATATTGGTAATATGAGGAATGGTAAAGGAACAAGGATGTGGTTTCTCTGTAGCCTGGAACTACCTGGGGCTCTTTCTCAAAGCATCCTCAGTTTCCGTATTTGTTTAGTGATTTATGCTTCAGTGAGTTAGAACTGGGAGCTACTGTATTTTTAAATGATCTCCAGGTGATTCTTAAGCAAGCTTGAGAAAACTAAAATCTACCCACAACCCAAAAGGGATCATCAGAGCATCAGTTTTTTTCCATGGCTCTTTGTTAACTGCCAGATTGAAGAGAGCTGAGAGACTTTCTGTCTCCTTTATTGAGAATTTTTGGGCATTGAGGCAGATGCCTGTCTGGCTCAGCAAAGGAGCAATTGAGAGAGAAGCTGAAATTGATGGATGAATATGTATTGGGTTAACACTGGGGTAGCAAAGGATAGTCTGCCCAGAGAAAGCTTATCATACGCAGAGATAAAGGTTAGACCTTGTGGAGGGGATGGATTTAGCACCCTGTGCCTGGCAGAGGTGGGGAAGGAGTTGGGAGCCGCCCTCTGTAGCCAGAGTTTTACTAACAGTTGGCGTGGTTGTTTCCCCATTCACTTTAAAATGACATAAAGGCTATGCTCAAGTGGCCTTGGCCCATATATGTGAACATGGGCAGGTTATAGAAGACAAACTATTTGACAAGCTATGGAGAAGTGGGACTGACTGAAGGAATGCCACCATTTGAGCGAAGTATTCCTGCTGTCAGGGGGAAGAACTTGTAAGAAAGCATCGAGAAGGACTAAATCGCCTTTGCTTTATGTCTGTTGGGAACACGAGAGAAGAATAAGTCGTTTTCCATATATCCCCAAACTGTTCCCCAAAATAATCTTTACCACGTTATGCCTGCCCGTGAGAGGGCGTACGCATGCAGTTTCTTCACACCCTCTCCACGTGGAAAATTACCCGTTTTTTAACATTTCACATCTGATAGACTAAGTTTTGTTTTTACTTTTCACAAAATTTAAATTTTGTTTAGATCGCTTACTGTTTTGATTCTTGTGAGTTCTATATCTTGCTTAGGAAACCCTACTCCTCCCCAACAAGTGTGAAAATATCATAAAAAATAAATTACAGGGTTCTTTTTAAATGTTTAGCTTGGAATCCATTCGCCATTCATAGTATGCAGCACGGGGTAGTGATAGGACTTAATTATTTTTCTGCTTTTAATAACATATAATAAATTATTTGTTTAAACAAGACTAGATTTTGTTGAGTACTCAGATAAGAGCTGAAAAACATCATTTTTCAAAATGTATCATTTTACCTCTTGCCTTTGTTTATGGTACACAAGTGCCCTTACCAACATTTCTGCGTAGACAGACACAGGCTATGAAAGAAAAGCCAGGGCTGAGTTGTCTGGCTCAGGTCTTCTTATCCCTGGGTGATGTAGACATTTTAGGTCTTGTAAGGTGCTTACTCCATTTGTAGTTTATTTTCATATGAGGTAAACTAGAGGTTCATGTTACATTTTTTCCAAGCTGTGACCAGTTAGCACCATTTATTAACTGATCTGTCTTCCCCACTGATTTGAAACGCCACGTTTGTCTCGGGTCTTCATGCTCACATATACACAGGCACAGCTCTGGGTTCTTTATTCAGTGCCAGTTTCATTATTTTATGATTATATCACATTAATTTCATTGGCAGTTTATAGTGTGTTCTAATATTTGAGAAGGCAAGCGCCCCTTCATACATTTTATATTTTTCTTAACCTATTTTTATAAATTTATTCTTTCATATGAACCATAAGATCATTTTATGCAATTAAAAATAACAGTTGAATTCATATATATATGAATTCAACTGTTATTATATATATGTATATATAATATATATATGTATATGTAATATATACATATACATATATATATATTATATACATATATATAATATATATATGTATATATAATATATACATATATATATATATATATATATATATATATATAGAAAGAGATTTGGGGAGAATTGACATTTTCAGGATAACATGTCACCATTCAGTCTTGTGTGTCTTTTTAGAATGTCAAGTTGCTACTGTTTTCTCCCTCACGGCTGGCTTTATCCCTTTCAAGAAGATGTTGTAGTTTTGTACATATAGGTTGATGCCTTACATATATCTGTATAGAATTTAGAGGTAATTTTTATTACAATTATAAGCGGAGTGCTTCAGTTCTAGGTGCTTATCACTACCTATGCTAGTTTTTTTAAGTCTGTTGAGTTTTCTAGGTATAAAATAATATTAACAGAGTTACATTCTTACTATATAATATTTCTTTCCTAGGTTTTATTGAATAATAATATTGCCCTAAGTCAGTGGTGCTCAACCTTCCTAAGCCACAAACCTTTAATACACTCCAAAGGAGTCGCGACCCACAGGTTGAGAACCGCTGCCCTAAGTCTTTTTTCTTTTTATTTTACAAAAAATATTTTGCCAAACCTTTAATTTCAACTTCTTCCTCCTGGGGTTTCTTTATTTGGTAGATTGGTTTGGTTTGTAAGTTATTTGAAGCTGAATTTCTATTTTTATGCACATTAGAGAGACTTTTAGTTGGAATTTCTGATAACCATAAATATTATACATTTATTTAAGTCCTTCCATTTTACTTTTATATTCATTATTTTACTTCAGTTTTTTATTTTCTTACCTTTGCTAAATTATCAAATTTAGAAAAGTAAGAAATTGGATCAAATTGCCGATTTGTTTTTTTAATGACTCTGCCCCCTCACAAACTTAGAAATGTTTATTAATATTTAATAGGGATTATATTCATATTCTCAATGCTTGTCAGTATACAAAAACTAAAAAAGGAAAGTATTTCACATACCACATAATCCTTGTATTTTTGGTACATAGTTTTAATCAATTTCTGTATTTCGTTGGAATACTATGCATTTTTGCTTCTATTATTTAACTTTCCTTTAAATTTGCCTCTAAGGGCTGGGCACAGTGGCTCATGCCTATAATCCCAGCACTCTGGGAGGCCAAGGCAGGCAGATGGCTTGAGCTCAGGAGTTTGAGAGCAGCCTGAGCAAGAGTTAGACTTTATCTCTAAAAAACAGCCAGGCGTTGCGGCAAGCACTTATAGTCCAGCTACTTGAGAGGCTGAGGCAAGAGAATCACTTGAGCCCCAGAGTTTGAGCTATGACGTCATGGCACTCAACCCCAGGGCAACTGAGTGAGACTCTGTCTCCAAAAGATAAAATAAAATAACAAAAAAAATTTCTCTAATAATGACTTGTTAACAGTTCTATTCTTTGATTCCCTATGTGTTCTGATTTTCATTTGGTAGAAAATATCTTTAAGAAGTTTTTTAGAAAGGGTACATGTATAGAGTTATGGATGCGAAATCCAATTCCATTTAATTTTCTTTTTTTTTTTCTTGGATATTTGCTCTCTTTCTGTAAGCTTACAAAGAAACTCTTTTTATTTTTGGATTTCAGAAACATTACCAAGACGTATAGATGTGTATCTTGTCATTAGTCTTTTCTAGCACTCTGTAAATCCTTTGAATATGAAAAGTCAAATCTTTGACGCTCAGGGAAATTTTGTTTTTATTTTAATTGTTGCATTTTCATCTTTTTCTTTTTTGGCACTCTTACATTGCATGTATTAGATTTTCCTCTTTTTGCCTTCCAAGATTCTTACCTATTCACTTAGGACTTTTTTTTTTTTTTTTTTTTGTAATTTTGGCACTCTAAGTAGAATTGTTTTTATTTTCAAGTAAAGTGTTTATAGTTTTTAGTAATGTTATTTCTAATCTTTACCACTTTTCATTTTCTCATTTGGAATGAGATTTTCATATCTACAAGTCTTTACCTTCTCTGCTTATCTCCTTTACGTTTATGTATGTGTGTGTTCTCAATTTGTATTACAGGTTTTAAAAGATCTTTTTCTTTCTTTACATCAATGTTCATTGTTCTGGTGGTATTTGTTTTTACCTTGGTTAAGCTAGTAAATCCCTTAAACCAGCTGTGATTTTTCTTTGCTGGCTTATGGGTTCCCTTCACACCTTCTGCCTGTCACAGTATTGGCTTCCTGGGCAGTTATTGACAAGCTATGAGAGAGTCACTCTTTCCCCTTTGTGTCCTTGGCCAGTGAGCTGGTCCTTTCCCTGGTGGGTAGGGAGGAGTGTGTCTTAGGTTGTCAGTCTCATAGGCATCAAGTCAGCCTCAGGTAGGCTAGTCCTCTGGCAGCTGCTGGAGGAGGGCCTTTCCCAGCGCCAAGTGTGGCAGTTGGACAGCGTGGTTTCTCTGTTGACTGGGTAGTCTGCGTGGCAGTTCACTCAGGCCCCTCCCCTGGCAGTGGGTTCTGTGCTGATTCACCCAGCAGCCACCTCCCACTTCCCAGGCTTCCTCTGTAGGCAGTGGGGGCGGAGGGGTGCTATTTGTTAGCTCAGCCAAGGACAGGGTCCTCTCTGGACTCTAGCTGCAGGCTACACTTTCTCCTGAATGCCAGGCAGCTGGCATCTTTCTAGAAAGGGCTTCTAAATACAGAGTATCTATAAAATAGCAATGTGTTTTTGAAACCTGACAAGCTAAAGTGGGGCAATAGGAAAGAGTAATTGCTTACAGTGACTGCTTTGTTTTTCCTTTTTCCGAATGTGTGCATTGTGTTTCTTAACACAGTATACACATATGTTTATGTATATGTTATTCTTTTTTTATCCTAATCTTTGTTTATTATGGTGATGAATAATTTTATTAAAGCTTAAAATGAACTTTTATTTTTGTATAGAGAATGAAGACCTGTCCAATCAGACAAAACCTACACAGAGTCAAGGTAAGTAACAAATTTGATTGAGAGTAGCTATTATCTGCACCTTTATTCACTAAGAACATTGTAAGTTGAATATATTAGGAATCTTTTATGTTTTAGGAAAAGTACCTGGCTAAAAGTGTAATTGATACTTGTTGAAGCTGGCTTGATCGTGGTACATTTTATTTATACAACATAAATCCATATCAACTTAATCTTAGGACTTCATATCCTATTTGCAAAACTTGCAATGTAATGTAAGCACGATGTGACACTGTATCCACATTCACCTTACAGTCTTGTGATATTGGAAGCTTCATTTCTTTTTTTATATAAACACATAGGATAGGATAAAAACCATTTTGACAAATGCTGTGTCAGATTCTACTTTTAGTTAATTATTTCAGTAAATATTATTAAATGTAATTTGGTGTAAAAAAAAAAAAATGAGCATCAGAGCAGCTCATGGAATTGAGTAATGAAGATGAAAGGTGGCACGTGCGGCGCCCCCAGGTGGTAGCAGCACCAGGGCATTTACTCCTCCACGGGGAGAGGCTGTGGGACAGGAAGGAGATGCTTTCTGGTGTGAAGTAAAGGCTGGCATCAGTTTTTGTGTAGCAAAGCAGCACGTGGTTAGAGTCTCACTGAGAGAATTCCACTCCCGGGGAATGGTGCCTAACAGGTGCTTCTGAGCTGCTGGTTTCTAAAAGAGACACGCAGTGGGACGGAGAGAGCACCAAGTGGGATGTCAGGACATCAGTTTCTTATCCTTTGGCACCACTTAGCTTTGTGATCTTGAGCAGGTCATTTAACTTCTGTGAAAATGAGATTCAGGAAAGGTCAGCCTTTGTGTTCAGCTTGATTCATAGATCTGTTTTTAAAGGAAGTAATCAGGTTAAGTATTTTAAGTATCGTTGGCAGGAATGGCGTATTTTGTTTTCTTTCGCTGTATTAGCATAATTAAGACTTTCTGTTTTGAACCATATTAAGAAACAAAAATACAGACAGGGCTGGATGAGGTCGCTCAAGCCCAAAGTCCTAGCATTTGAGGAAGGCAAGGTGGGAGGCTTGCTTGAGGCCCAGGAATTCAAGACCAGACTGAGCAAGAGTGAGACCTTGTTTCTACAAAAAATAGGAAAAGTAAGCCCGATATGGTAGTGTGTGCCTTCACTTAATACACCTGAGTTATGTGCATGTTGTTTACCTCCAGCTACTCAGGAGGCTGAGACAGGAGGATTCTTTGAGCCCAGGAGTTTGAGGTTGCAGTGAGCTGTGATGATGCCACTGTACTCTAGCCCAGGCAACAGAGCGAGAGACCCTGTTCCCCCCACCCCCCAAAAAAACAAAAAGAAAAGTGGAGTGGTTAAGGACATGGGTCTGTCACACCTGGGCTCAAATCTTGTCTCCACCACTTATTAATAGCTGCATGATCTTTAATGGCTTGGCCATATCAAGCTTCGGGATTCCCCGTCTATAAAATGGGAATCTTAGTTTCTGTCTCACATTTATCCATTGTGAAGATAAGTGAAATGAAATGATGGGCCCAGAGTACTTAGTACATGGTCTGACAGATGGTGTTTTATGGTTAATAACCAAATTAGATGACAGGAAGTGATATTTATTATGTGGTTGGGGTTTTTTGGATTTGCTTTTGTTTCATTTTAACTGCAGGCACTATGACTAATGGTGCATAGCTTTTGCTTCATTGTATAAAAAGATTTCTAGCAGAGACTACTAATAAAGAACAATCTGGTTTTACCTTGAGATTTGTCATTAACTACAAGTCTTTGACATATAGTTAAATATGATATTGAATTCTTAGCTGTTTGCCCACCACTATGGACTTAAATGGTTTGGGGGGAGCATTATTTACATACACACAATTAAGTAATTCTTATGTTTTTAAATCTTACAAAACAAATGAAATAGAAAAAAGTACAAATCCATATTCATAGGTACTCTAAATTTAAAATGATATCTAGTCTTTCTTTATTGAAATTAAATCACTGTTTATGACATTAATATGGTCCATATTTCAGGCCTTTTGAGTTTGCGGTTTATATAATACATTTATGTATTGCTATTTGTCAATTTTCCTACTGTAGTTCTTTTCTAAAACAAAAAATGTTCTTCAGCCCAGTTGCCTTCACTTGATACAAACGAGTCCTGTGCATGTTGTTTTCCTCTATGTTGTTTCCTAGGGTCCCTTCCCCACCTGTGATGAGCACATGGCCTCACTGACCAAGTCAGCTTCCTCCTGTCTCCAAAGGGTCTTAATTATGCCTAGGTTTTAAAAGGTCTGTCTTAGTCCATGAAAATGTCTTTCAGCTGATTATAACTGCAAAAGGCTCATTCTTTGCTTACAGCTGAAACAGAATGATGTGAGTGCAGGATCAGATGATAGTTGTCATTATGACATTGGCTACCTGAGAAATGCTTTCCACTTTACATCGAGAGGGTTGTCACAGGCAGACTAGTTGCTGAATTCATTCAGGGAGGAACTCAAATCATTCCACCAAATGCTTATATTAACTATTTGTGGAATTTATCAGAATAAAAACATGGTAACAAACTTTAGAAATAGTGTTGAGAGAAGTCCTCCAGTGGCTTGGGAGCTAGTTTGAGTTAATCATGATGTGTCCAGTACAGAAGACCCTTTTGTACACAGGTTCTGTGCCAAGTGCTAAGACTCGAAAGGTGAACTAAACACAGATTTTGCCTGTAAAGGAGCTGCCAGAACAAGACAGATAAAGGTTGGGGGTTAATGTAGTATAATGATGAATTGATCAAATATATGTGGGGGAAAACTGTACAGGTTAGTAATCTGGAATATTAATTTCAACTCAGAGTGGCAACAAACAGTACCGCCCAGAATACTGGGCGTGACTTCTGGAAGGCTTTGTGTGCTCCCAAAAGGGAAGCCGTGTCCTGAGAGCTCTTAAGAGAGGTCGTGATTTGTGATTATTACTGTGATAAGTGATTTGAAAGTGACTTAGTCAGTGCACCAACACTGATAATTAAAGTCTTTGCATTTAGAAGTGGGGAATATAATAGGAGGGTTTGTGAGCTTCTCAGGGCGTCCTCTCTGTGAGTTGGAGAGGGCTGTTCCTCGTCTGAGCAGGAGACACCCGGATCTGACTGGAGCCCCGGGTGAAGACAGGGCTAATGGCATCCAGCAGTTCATATAGACAGTACAGGAGCCTGTTCCACCTATCGTGATGTCCTTTGGCATTTGTTAAATGCTACAGAAATGGTTATGCATTTCTTTTGAGTAAAATTTAACTTTGCAGCATGATGCTAAGTCTTTGCCTTCTTTTCTCTTCCTCCCACAGCATTTTCCACCCCGGCAACTCCGCTCTTTTCTCCTCATGGTTCTAGTCCTTCCACAGCCGCTGCTACCCCGGTCCCTACTGTGTCCCCGGGCAAGGCGGTCGCTCACACCTCCGCATCTGCAGCCACCACCGTTTCCGGGATGAGCCCCCCCAACGCCGTCCTTCCCGTGTTCCCTGGGCAGGTGTCTGCCGCTGTCCTTACACCTCGGCCGTCAACACCGAACCCCTCCGTGATCAGAGCCCCCTCGCTGCCTGCCGCACCCGTTACTTCTGCCCATAGTACCACGTCCACTCCTGTTCCTTCCGTTTTTTCTGGCCTGGTGCCATTGCCAGGTCCCGGCCCCGCCCCCGCCCCTCGGGCCGCGCCGGCTCCGCGGGAGACGTTTGCTTCCACGTGTGCTCCTTTCACGAGCAGCCCCTTTCCCACCGCCTCCGCCGCTGCCTCCACCGGCAGCCAGACTCCGGCTCCTCTGCCCTCGGGGTCTGCGGGTCTCCCTTTGCCCTTGCCCGCGGCCTCCCAGGGTGTAGCCCACCCGCCCCCTTCTGTGGCTGCCGGGGGCTCTGCTCCCAGCGTCGCTGGTCCACTTGGTGTGGACAGCCCTCTGCTGTCTGCTCTGAAAGGCTTTCTAACATCGAATGATACCAATTTGATCAGCTCCTCTGCTTTAACCTCTCCTGGGCTGGCCTCGCTGTCTTCTCTAGCTAATGAAAACTCCGACTCGGCTGCCTCAGCCCCTAACAGGTGCTGCGCCGCCCCGGCCGTCCCCACCGCTCGCAGTTCTGCCGCGTTCCCGGCCGCGTTCCCGGGCCTGCCGTCCCCGGTGACGAGCTCCGCCTCCGTGCCCCCGGCCTTGCCTGTGCAGCCGCCTCCAGCTACTCCCGCGTCCTCCTCGGCGTCCGTGCCCGCGAGCCGTGGCTCCGCGGCCGCCCTCTTGCACGGCCCCCACGCGGCCGCCTCAGACCTGCACATGGCAGCCACCCCTGCTGTGACGGCTCCTCCCGTTATGATCAAAACCGAGCCCGCGAGTCCCACTCCCTCAGCCTTCAAAGGCCCGTCTCATTCCCTGAATCCCTCCCACGGCACCTTAGGCTTGTCAGGGGCCTTGGGCCGCCCGTACACTCCAGCCTCAGTGCCCGTCAGTTTATCCACCCGCCTCAGCCCCGCGCTGTCAGGTCTGTCGGGTTTGAGTGCTCCCTTCAATGCCTCAAATCCCCTCTCTTCCATGTCCCTCCCCCCACGTGCTTCCTCCACCCCCCTTGCTCCCGCATTCTCTGCCCTTCCTCCCTTTACTTCTTTGACCAGTAATTTCCCTTTAACTGGCAACCCGTCTCTTAGTACAGCAGTCTCCCTCCCAGGGTCATCAGGAGCCACCTCGTCAAGCGCCACCCCCACCTCCGCGTCTCACCCCAGCTCCGCAGCAGCTGTGCTCCCAGGGCTCTCCGCCGCAGCGCCCGTCTCGGCGGCACCCTTCCCCCTCAACCTGTCCACGGCTGTCCCCTCACTCTTCTCAGTTACCCAGGGTCCTCTGCCGACCTCAAACCCCTCCTACGCTGGCTTCTCCGTCTCCAGTGCGCCCAGCGTCGCCCCTGCTGTCCCTTCGTTCCCGGGGCTGCAGGCACCCACTACAGTCGCAGCTGTCACACCCCTCCCGGTGGCTGCCACAGCCCCATCCCCAGCTCCCGTCCTCCCAGGGTTCGCCTCAGCATTCAGTTCCAACTTCAACTCCGCTCTCGTTGCACAAGCTGGGTAAGTGAATAGCGTACAAATAGGCCAGAACTGTTCTTTGCCTAACTTACAGTTCATAGACTTATGTCAAGGGTAAGTCAAAATCTTAATTATTTGGTGATGCTAAATGATGTTTTTCTGGGCTGCCATTGTAGTACTCAGAAATGTTGTATGGCTCTTACAGCATGCTAAGATAAATAAAATATTAATGCTTATTGACGTAATTTTTGGATTTGTATTCTGTAGAGTTACTTGCTTATAAAATAGTAGCAAGTATTAACACAAAGACTTGCTGGATTTAGCATAAAATACTTTATAATAGAAAGTAAGTTTTATATCAATAAATGGTGACTTTTATCCTTCCAACAAAGGAATAAATTCTAAATTGAGAATTGTCAAGCACTATCTTGAGATAGTGCAAAACAATAGTGAAAAGCAATAACTTTTATGTATTGCCTGTGGTTTGATCTGTTTTTCTGTCACTTGTTCTAGTTTGTCGTCTGGACTTCAGGCTGCAGGCGGTTCTGTTTTTCCAGGCCTTTTGTCCCTCCCGGGCATCCCTGGGTTTTCCCAGAGCCCTTCACAGTCATCCTTGCAGGAGTTCCAACACAGCGCAGCTGCACAGTCAGCATTGCTACAGCAGGTAAGCAGGCAGGTCTGCCTTAAATAAAATGGTAACCTGGGTCAGTAACTTCTGTAGTGATGGTACGTAAAGTCGTAGTATAAACTGTCATATCCCGAAATTGGCACAAAATGGCTCTTAGTGGAATGTGTAGAGATTGATGATTAGTCCTGCTTCTTTCAGAAGAGGAACAAGGGTGATAGGATGTACTCGTCTGTGTGAATTGTTTTTCCTGCTTATAGGTTTTTAAAGTCAGTTTGGAGATGTATTTAATAAAATTTAGGACTCTTTATTTGTGACAGCTAAATTTTAACTTATCTTCTCTAAGGTATCTAAAATAATAGCCCATTAAAGCAAATTATCTCCAGAAAACCTACTGACTTCTCTTTGAGAGAATATTAAGTAGTTTAATGACATTTCTGTGCATCTCCTTCACCTGAAGAAGTTGAGTGTTTCTTACAAATTAGGAAACTAAGCAGACTTTAGCCCTAAGTGTTTTCCTTTCTTTCCTTTGTTTGAGTATTTCTGGTGTGGCACAGGCCAGAGCAAGTGGAGTCTGCATGGAACTTGGCACCTGCTAAACTGCGTGTCCTCCTTTCTCTCAGGTCCATTCTGCTTCGGCTCTGGAAAGCTACCCAGCTCAGCCTGATGGGTTTCCTAGTTACCCTTCAGCACCAGGAACACCATTTTCTTTGCAACCAGGACTGTCTCAAAGTGGGTGGCAGTGAATATTTTTAAATTTTTATTCTCCTTCAGAGCAACATCAGAATTGCCTACAGACTGCAGTGGACAATCTGACAAATGTGAAGTTTACCAAAAGTCAGAATGAGAGTGAAGAAAATCCTGGGGAAATTGTGATATGAGTTTGAACATCGTGGTTGCATTTTTTAAAATGGTTTTAATTATGACCACTCCCCTATGTAAATATGCTGACAATAAATTGTATGGAGAATGGTATTATTTGGAAAGTGTTTGGGGACTTTTCATCTCCTGTCCTATGAAATTTTGAATCGTGTATGTGATCTGCACTATAGAAAGAATATTAAAGAGGAAATTGAACTCTTTGTAGCCAAGTACAGCCTTAAATCTGCTTGTGTAGCACCCCTTGACAGAAGTAATAGTTGTGCCTGAGACTTCGGGGTTGCGTGTGGCCCTGGGGAGTCAGCACCCTTAGTTTTCATGAGTGCTTCCTGCTAGTACCAGTTGAAACTCAGTGCTCCATATGTGTCTACAAAGGGGAGCTTTAGACCTATCATTACGTTTAATCTCTGATGTTAACAATCATACATACTACTGAATTTAACTCAGTGTATTTCAAATAAGTGAAAATGGTGCTTAATGTCATCTTTAGAATAACTTTCAGGTGTTTTTGACTAAAAATATATGTCCAGAGCTACTGTCATACAGACATACAAGTAAGGCTTATGGCAATTTGCCTTCAAAGCATTTTTCCTAAACTCAGCAGTATCCAAATATGTGAGGAACTCTTGACTGACTCTCAGGCCACCTTTAGTCCTCATCCTGCTCTGGAAGCTCTTGGTGAATGTTTACAATCTTGGGATGTTGTATTTCTGTTTGTACTTAAAGTCAAATGCTTATCTGAAATAATTATGTGACAATAAATAGAGAAGGCTGGCTCTGTTAGTAAACATGCAGTGGCAATGTAATGTTATTAATGTAAGAGTAACAGTGGCGGCCCTTGAGGGGGAGGGGAGTAGGGAGAATGAATTCCAATTCTGTGATTAAAAGTGTAAACTATAGAATCTACTATAGTACGTTTCCCTATCTAGAAGTTTAACTTTTATAAAGATGGTGTCTGGAAGATACTGGTATGTATTTTCCTTTAAAATAGGGAACAAACTTTTTAAGAACTATTATTAAATATTCCAGTGTGGTTAGTTTTTCACAGTTTTTTAAAATAAACTTTATGGATCTGACAACTATTTTATACGTGTTTTCACTAAATGCTTAGATAGGCTTTTTAATTTTTTGTATGTGCTAAAGTTACTATATTAAACATTTTTGTCTAAATTTAATTGAAACTCAACTTATACTACTGACTGCTTATTCCTTTAAATGATGTCTTCGCAAAGTCATAACCAGCACTTGAGCAGGCAAGACAGATTTATGTCTTTAATTTTATCTTTGAACACAGAATGTGACCTGTAATCAATCTGGTACCAGTTGCTGGAAGTTGTCATTTGTTCATTTTTAAGTCTATACTCATAAAACTTTCTAATATATTGTATTTATATATATATATATATATATGTGTGTGTGTGTGTGTGTGTGTCAACCATTTAGAAAATAGTTGTTGAATGAGTAATCTTCATACAGTACGATGCTACCAAAAGATGTATTTCTGCTATTCCGTGAGCTCCTTGAGCAGATCCTGTTCACCTTTATATGTATCCCTGGTGTCTTGCACATATTGAGCACTGAAAGTTTTATATACAAGTAAAGAGAACATTTTGGTACCTTTGCCCTATTTCCTGGGGACCCTGTGAGATAAGTGCTGGTGACCTAATTCACTAGACAAAGAAACCAGGGTGTATAGGTCACACACAGTAAGTGAGTGGTCAATCTGAACCAAGCGTGTATATGAATACTTCCAGTACCAAGTGCTAAGAACATAAATTAGTGGCAGGCGGGGGAGGAGTAATTTGCCTGAGCGTATATAGAAAGGCCTCTCAGTGGCGTTGAAGTCTTAAAGGATGAGTAAGAGTCAGCATCCTTTATAAGGGCAGCAGGTGTAACAGAATAGCTTATCAATACAGTCATATTGCTGGATGGAGCATAATATGTAGTTTGAAGCTAAAAATCAAGAGAGAGTCCTAACCATCATGAGAGACCTTTAAACCATGCCAAGGAATTGGGAATTTGATCTGTGGTTAACAAGTTTACAAAGTTAATAGAGTGTGCTTTGGAAAAATCACGTAGGCTATAGTATGGACACTGGATCAGAGGAAATGAAGTGGATAGTTATTGCCAAACTCCACAGTGAAGATGCCAAGGACTGTGCTGCACGGTGTGGAGACGGATAGTTTTGCAAAAGCTGTTAATCCGTGTAATTGACTAACCTTCATTTTAAGCCTTACCATTTAATTTGCGAGATGAGTTCAGTCACGTGTCAGAATTTTAGAAAAGATTTCACTCCAAATTTAAGGAGACTGTTGTTTTTAAAGGTGGCACAACATATTGTTAAGTGATGTCTAATTTAGTCAGTTATAAGATTAAACATTGAAGAACAATAGTGAATAAGATGGGAAGGGTGATCAAACAAAGTGTCCCCAAGATCCTGGTCTTCAGATGAGGGTTTCTGATATTAAGTTTTCAATTTAAACATCTCTGATAAAATTACATGGTAAGAGCTGAAAGTCAATTACTCCTAATTGGTAGACAGGAAAATTAGAATAAGAAAGAAGCAAGACAGAAGAAAGGGCAGAGAAAAGTGTTAAGAAGTGGGAAGCACACAGTTAAGTACGCTGTATAGGGAAGTCCTCACGTCCTCACTGTGTCCTTGGGAACCAGGACTTGGGGAGAAATAATGAAAAATGAAACCAGTGTTACCCCCAGCAAAAACACGTCACCAAATTTGTAAACAAAGACCCAAACATTTCTAATATTAAATCTTGAAATAAATGTGAGCTACGCATACATTTAAGAAAGACTAAAGCGAAGATAATTACTGAATTTCTGGTGAATCCGTGAGTGGCAGTGGTGCTGGACTGAGTGAAGGAAGTATGCTTACGCAGGGAAGATCGTAAGGGGCACCTCCTGCCACCGTGCAGTTCAGGGACAGTCACGATCATGGCCGGTTTGCTGGGTGCTTGTGTAGGATGGTTTATTGTCACCCATTTGTGTGAGCATTGTAGACTTTGTGAATATTTCACAGTAATTTGTATTGGTTGATTTTCTAACCCACTTGTTCCAGATGAGAGTCAGGTAGCTGGAGCCTTCTCCTGTAGCTCCAGAGGCACAAGAAGGGAACCCACCTTGGTCAGGTCACCATCCTTCTCAGGGCACACTCAGACACCCACTCTCTCGTACTGTGAGACAACCTCGGCATGTGAGTGAACCTAACAGGCACGTCTTTGGGATGGAGGAAGAGACCGGAGCATACAGAGAACAGCCCCGCAGATGTGGGGAGAGTGTGCATACTCCGCCACGCTCCATGCTGCAAGGAGAAGGTGTTAAATGAGACGCTGTTTGGGATCTGCTGTGTACCAGTGATCTCAACACTTGCGGCTGGAAAGGAAGCAGCAGTGTCAGGAGGCCTTTGTGAGAACTGCTGAACTTTGACGAACGATCATTTCCAGGGCACACAAATTCTTCCATCAGCAAGAGATAGCACTCCTCAGGTTCTTCTTAGAGTCCGGCTTAGCCATGATACCAAAGCATAGACTAGAACTTACGAGAGGGCTGGGCACAGTGGCTCACGCCTACAATCCCAGCACTCAGGGAGGCCGAGGCTCGTAGGTTGCTTGAGCTCACAAGTTTGAGGCCAGCCTGAGTAAAACATGAGGCCCCCGTCTCTACTGAAAATAGAAAACTGAGGGAAGAGGATCACTTGAGGCAGAGTTGGAGGTTGCTGTGAGCTATGACACCACAGTACTCTACCCAGGGTGATAAAAAAGAAATAAAAAAATGCAAATTAACACACATTCCAGAGAATAGTAAAGAATCATAAATTACAAGCAACACGAGCATTTTTGACATAATTCGTGACATAAATTACATTTGTATAGGAATGTAAGGGCAAAAATAACATTAGGAAACCTAACTGCAAGAATGGGGAAAAACAAACAGAATTTCTACATAAAAAGCATTTGATAAAATTCAACTACTGTAATGATTTTTTTATTTAAAACAATATTGGTTAAAAAAAAAAAAAACTATCAGATAAGGGAAATCTTTAAAAGTACTCTTGGGTGGCGCCTGTGGCTCAGTGAGTAGGACATCGGCCCCATATAGTGGAGGGTTCAAACCCAGCCTCAGCCAAACTGCAACAACAACAAAAAATAGCCAGGTGTTGTGGCAGGTGCCTGTAGTCCCAGATGCTTGGAAGGCTGAGGCAAGAGAGTCTCTGAAGCCCAAGAGTTGTTGCTGTGAGCTGTGATGTCACAGCACTCTGCTGAAGGCAACAGAGTGAGACTAAAAAACAAAAATAAATAGAAGTATTTGTGGTACACATATTGTGAAAAAAATTAGAAACGCCCCTTTAAAATCAGGGATGAAATGAATGAAGGCAACTGTTTAGCATTGTGCTTAACACCTAAGCTACGGTACTAAGGTACAAAGAATAAGAAAAGCATAAGGAGTGGAAAGGAAGAGAAGCTGACAGTGTTCGAAGGTGGCAAATTATTAGAATTTTAAAAACTTAGTGAGATTTAGTGATACAGTAAAACCTCTGTAAATTGGCCGCCCAGGGACTGTAACAAACTGGTCAATATACGGAGTTGGTCAGGAACTAGGACTGCAGGAACCAGGCCTGCTGTACTGATATTACATGCGGCACATGCCCAGTCTGAAAATTAGATCAATTTAAGGAGGTGGTCCATGCAGGGAGGTGGTCAGCTATGGATGTTCTACTGTATATTCAAAGTTCAGTTGCAATTTTTAGGCGTGAACAATAGCATATTTTCAAGAAAACAGTGGCATGTTACCTAGGAATAAATCTAGCTCAAGATGAGTGGCAACTTTCTGGAGAAATTGGTTTTTAAAATTCATGAGAATCACTAAAGGAAAACTGCTTAAAGGGAGCATACTCAACGGTGATAGTTATGAACGATGCCTAGGACAGCAGGTCTCAAACTGAGTTCACTGCAATTTCAATCCAAGTGCCAGCGAAGTTTTAGTAAGTTTTATACATTTATTCTAAAATTTATGAGGTTGACCAAAGGATGAAGAATAGCCAAAACACCTGTAAGTAAAGCAGAGGAGACTTTTTATCAAACATTAAGATGATATTAGGTCATTAAGGTCTTCAAGACCTTAGGAAGGAAGGGATTCCTATACAAGGCACAACAAGCACTGAACTTCTGTGTGTTTGATGTCAAATACGTCGTTAAAAAGTTGAAAAGACGCAGCACACTGGGAAAACACATTTGCCATTCATGTGCTGTCAGGTCCCAAGTGTACCTAAGTATATACAATGTACAAAGCGTGTGTGGAAAATTCCTCACCTGATCTCGTGTGACAGGGAAAAAAGACCCTCCCAACCCGTTTCGACTACAATATATATTTCTGTGCTTCCCTAGACTCCCTCACACAAACCTGCCCACAAAGGGTCATAAAATGACATGCAGGCTGGACAAACCATGATGTCCAGCTGGGGCCAGTGCCTCTGGGTCTGTTACTGCAGTTTTTTGTTCATTCTCTGCTTGGTGTCGTAAAAATATTATTGAAAAAAAAAAAAAGCCTGCAGATACTCTCATGAGTAACAGCAATAAGATAAAGAGGAAGCACTTGTGTTTGTCTACAGCACGGAAAGTCTTGCTGGAGAAACTGAAGGGCTGTAGAATGTTGGCAGAAGAGGGTGGCGTTGGGATGGCTACCGTGTGTGACCCGAAGCACCATGATATGCTCTCGGAGTTCCAGGATGACTGTGATAAACAGAAGTTAGTGAAAAGTAGAAAAATACTGAAGAAAGGTAAAATTGAAGAGCTCAGTGGTGTAAAAAGTAGATTTGTCAGTGTTGCAGTGAACATGTGCCACACAAACATGGCTTACTGCTCATGAAACAAGCAGAGGTCTGGCATGATGAACTGGATAGTAAAGGCAATTGAATACTCAACAGGCTGGTTCCAGGAACCTAAGAAAAGACACCATTAAATTTTGAATTTTCAGCACATCTGCACCAACATCTATTGTTCTTTCACTTTTTAATAATGGGCATTGTGATAATGTTAAGGTGTATTTCATTGTGGTTTTAATTTGCACTTACGGGATGATTAGTGATGTTAAGCATTTTTATGTTTTTTGCCCATTTATGTATCTTCTTTTTAAAAATGCCTGCTTCTATCTTTTGCCCACTTTTTTATGGGGTTATTTGCTTTATTTGTTTTGTTCCTTGATGATTTGATTTCTTTGTAGATTCTGGCTATTAATCCTTTATCAGATGTGTAGTTTGTGAAAATTTTCTCGTACTCTGTAGACTATTTTCTCGGTTGATTCTTTTGCTGTGCAGAAATGTGTTAAAGTTCTATTTATTTTATTTTTGTTGTATCTGCTTTGGGTGTCTTAGTCATAAATTCTTTGCCTAGGCCAACTTCCAGAAGAGATTTTCCTAAGTTTTCTTCTAGAATTTCTATGGTGGCAGGTCTTATATTTAAGGCTTTAATTCATCTTGAGTTAAATTTTGTATATGGTGAGAGATAAACATACCGTTTTATTCTTTTGCTTGTGGCTGTCCAATTTTCCCAGAACCATTTATTTATTATTTATTATTTTTTTGAAGACAGTACCACTTTGCTGCCCTTAGTAGAGTGCTGTGGCATCATAGCAGCCTCAAACTCTTGGGCTCAAGTGATTCTCTTGCCTCAGCCTCCCAAGTAGCTGGAACTACAGGCACCCATCACAATGCCGGGCTGTTTTTAGAGACGAAGTCTCGGTCAGGCTCATGCTGGTCTCAAACCTGTGAGCTCAGGCGATCTACCTGCCTCAGCCTCCCAGAGTACTAGGATTATAGGTGTGTTGGCCCCCAGCACCATTTATTGAATAGAGTGCCCTTTCCCCAGAGTATGCTGTTATACTTTGTCAAAGATCAGATGGCTGTGGGTGGCTGTATTTCTTGGTTCTCTGTTCTGCTTCACTGGTCTGTATCTCTACTTTTGTGCCAGTGCCATGCTGTCTTGGTGGCCATAGCCTTGTAGTATACTTTGAAGTTGGGTGATGTGGTACTTGCAGGTTTGTTCTTTGTACTTAGCATTGATTTGGATACTTGGTCTCCTTTTTGATTACATATGAAATTTATGTCTTTTCTAACTCTTTGAAAAATTATATCGGTATTTTGATAGGAATAACACTGAATCTGTAAGTCACTTTGGGCAGAATGGACATTTTACAGTATTGATTTTTGTGATCCGTGAGCATGGGATGTTTTTCTATTTGTGTGTATCTTCAGCAATTTCCTTCATTGGTGTTTTGTAGTTCCCCTTGTAGAGATCTTTCACCTCCTTGGTTAAGTTTATATTCTTAGGTAAATTATTTATCTATTTTTTTGTAGTTATTGTAAATTGTATTGAATTCTTGATTCTTAGCTTGGCTGTTATTACTGCATAGAAAAGCTACTGATTTGTGTGCATTAATTTTGTGTCCTGAGACTTTATGGAATTTATTTAACAATTTTAGGAGTCTTTAGGGTTTTCTAGATACAGGATCATATCATCAGTAACTGGGTTAGTTTCACTTCGTCTTTTCTGATTTGGATGTCCTTTATTGCTTTCTCTTTTCTGATTGCTCTGTCTAAAACTTCTAGTACTATGTTGAATAGATGTGATGAAAGTGGACATCCTTTTCTTGTCTAGGTCTTAGGGGAATGCTTTCAATTTTACCTCATTCAATATGATGTTGCCTGTGGGTGTGTCATATATGGTTTTATTATGGTGAGGTATGTGCCTTCTCTGCCTAGTTTGTTAAGGGTTTTTATCATGAACTGGTGCTGGATTTCGTTTCTCCATCTACTAAGATGGTTAATAGATAAAATCTACTAAGATGATCTGTTGATGTGGTGAATCACATTTATTAATTTACATATGTTGAACCATCCCTTGTATCCCTGGAATAAAACCCATTTGATTATAGTAAATTTTTCTTTTTGATGTGCTATTGGATTTAGTTTGCTAGTATTATGCTGAGGACTTTTACATCTATGTTCATGAAAGATAGTGGTCTGTGGTTGTCTCTCTAGGTTGGATCGTTTCCTGGCTTTGGTATCAGGGTGATACTGGCTTTACAGAATGAGTTACACAGGATTCCCTTTTTCTTTATGTAATCCATTATATACAGTTTCAGCAGGACAGGTACCTGTTCTTTGTAGATTTGGTAGAATTCAGCTGTGCATTGTCTGGTCCTTGTTTTTTTTTTTGGGGGGGGTTAGATTTTTTATTACTAATTCAGTCTCGCCACTCACTATTGATCTGTTCAGAATTTCTATTGCTTCCTGATTTAAGGTTAGGAGGTTTTGTGTTTCCAAATACGTATCCATTTCTTCTAGATGGTATGTTAATTTATGTGTATAGAGGTGTTGATAACAGTCTTGCATTATTTATTATACTTTTGTAGTATCAGTTGCAATATCTTCTTTTTTCATGTCTCACTGGGCTTATTTGAATTCTCTCTTAGTTACTTTAGCTAGTGATCTATTTTGTCTTTTCAAAAAATTAACTTTTCCTTCATTAATCCTTTGTTACTTTTTTGTTTGTATTAATTTCATTTAGTTCTACCTTTCTTTGTTATTTCTTGTCCTCTACTAGCTTTAGGGTTGTTTGGTTCTTGTTTTTCGAGTTCCCTGACGTGTAACATTAAGTTGTTAATCTGTGATATTTTCCTCTTTGATGTGGGCATTTAGTCCTCTAAATTTCCCTGTCAGCTCTGCTTTTCTCTGTCCCAGAGATCTGGGCCGTATGTGTCACCATTGTCATTCAGTTCAAAAAATATTTTACATTTACATCTTGATTTTATCATTGGCACAAGGATCATTCACCAGCAGGTTATTTAATTTCCACATGTTTGGATGGTTTTGAGAGTTTCTTTTGGAATTGATTTCTAGTTTTATTCTGCTGTAATCTGAGAAGATACATGATATGATTTTGATTTTTTGATGAAACTTATTTTGTAGCCTAAAATATGGCCTATCTTGGAAAATGTTCCATGTGCTCATGAGAAAGAAGGATGCAAGGCAACTAGGTAACAGTCCACACGAAGACTGGACAGTATCTCACCCGTACATGTATTAACATTGAATGCAGATGACATAAACGTCCCCATTTAAAAGATACAGATTGGCTTGGCGCCCGTAGCTCAGTGGCTAGGGCACCAGCCACATACACCAAGGCTGGCCAGGTTCAAACCCGGCCCGGGCCTGCCAAACAACAATGACAACTGCAACAAAAAATAGCCAGACGTTGTGGCGGGTGCCTATAGTCCCAGCTACTTGGGAGGCTGAGGCAAGAGAATCTCTTAAGCCTCAGAGTTTGAGGTTGCTGTGAGCCATGACACTACAGCACTCTACCAAGGGCAACATAGTCTCTGTCTCAAAAATAAATAAATAAATAAATAAATGAAAGATACATATTGATGCAATGCATAAAAAAACACAACTCAAATATTTGCTTTTTGCATTTAACTTGCAAAGAGTTGCACAGACTCAAGGTAAAGGTGTGGAAAAAAATATTCCATGGAAATGTTGCTATGAAGTAGGAAATGAAGTAAGTGCAACACCCTAATAGTGAGAGCCCTCAGCTCTCCCTGACAGAGCTGGACAGTTCATGAAGGCAGAAAATCAACAAAGACACCTTGGACTTGAATGAGACACCAGAACTATGAACCTAACAGACATTACTGACCAGTCTATCAAGAAAAAAAAAAAGAAGGTCTTACCAGTTCCTTATTTTAACAAAAAGGCCTGATCACCAGGGACATTTTCGCACACACGTTTTCTACCAGTGGCTGTATTCACTGCAAGGAAGCTGGACTGGATGACAGCAAGATTTTGTTATTTCTTGATAACTGTTCTCAGCCTCCAGCTCAAATGCTCATAAAAATAATCCTTATGCCGTGCATTTTTCTTCCAAATGTGCCTTGATTAGTTTAGCTGTGTTTACAGCTTACATCGGTGAAGAGTAAACATAAAAATAATTTCTTGACCAGCATGCTAGTGGCAGTGAACAGATGTATGTGTGTGTGGAAGATTTTCAGGAGTTTAGCCTGAAGGATGCAAGATATGCTATTGCCCATGCTTGGAGCATAGTGACTAAGACACATCCGTGCACATCTAGCACAGCCTCTGGCCTGAGACTATGTTCAGTAGTGATGAAAAGGTGGGGATGACCAGTTTCAGTGGCTCCTGCCTGTAATCCTAGCACTTCAGGAGGCTGAGGTGAGTGGATTCCTGGAGCTCAGCAGTTCCAGACCAGCCTGAGCAAGAGTGAGATTCCACCTCTACTAAAAATAGAAAAGTAGCTGGGTGTTGTGGTGGGCATCTGTAGTCCAGCTATTCAGGAAGCTGAGGCATGAGGATCATTTGAGCACAGAAGTTTGAGGTTGCTGTGAGCTATGATGCCAAGGCACTCTACCCAGAGTGAAAGGGCAAGACTGTCACCAAAAAAAAAAAAAAAAAAAGGAAGTAAGGGAAATAGCTGAAACGATTTTTAAACAAAGTAATTATCATAATAGTGGCAAAAAATTTGATGTTGTTAACTCTACCAAAAAATGTCTGTAGATGCAACTGTGAAAATGTGTGATGAAGGAGCAGAGGAGGTACAAAGGAACAGGGAAATCAACAACACAGTAAGGGTGGGGCATGGGGAGGAGCATGCTGTTACAAAGGAACAGGGAAACCTAGCACACGGTGGGAGTTGGGCATGGGGAGGAGCATGCTGTTACAAAGGAACAGGGAAACCTAGCACACGGTGGGAGTGGGGCGTGGGGAGGAGCATGCTGTTACAAAGGAACAGGGAAACCTAGCACACGGTGGGAGTTGGGCATGGGGAGGAGCATGCTGTTACAAAGGAACAGGGAAACTACCACACGGTGGGAGTGGGGCGT
>CAUYPK010024089.1:0-37107 GCA_963574355.1 Loris lydekkerianus
GGAGCTAGAACATATTCTTCTTAGTAAAGTATCTCAAGAATGGAATAAAAAGTATCCAATGTACTCAGCCCTACTATGAAACTAATTTATGGCTTTCATATGAAAGCTATAACCCAGTTATAACCTAAGAATATGGGGAAGAGGGAGAGGGAGGGGAGGGGAGGGAGGGAGGATGGGCAGACGGAGGGTGATTGGTGGGATTACACCTGTGGTGCATCTTGCAAGGGTACATGTGAAACTTAGTAAATGTAGAATATAAATGTCTTAACACAATAACTAGGAAAATGCCAGGAAGGCTATGTTAACCAGTGTGATGAAAATATGTCAAATGGTCTATAAGACCAGTGTATGGTGCCCCATGATCGTATTAATGTACACATCTGTGATTTAATAATAAAAAAAAAAAGGCCTGGGTTTATTGCTAAGCTTTCTCTTCTGTTCATTGGTCTGTGTGTCTGTTTTTATGTTACCATAGCCTTGTAATATATTTTGAAGTAAGGTAGTGTGATGCTTTATTCTTTTTACTCAGGATTCTTTTGGCTATTTAGGGTCTTTTTTGGTTGCACAGAAATTTTAGGATTTCTTGCTGTTTTGGGGGAAAATGTAATTGGTATTGTGATAGGGATCACCTTGAATCTGTAGATTGCTTCGGGCAGCACTGTATATGAGTATCTTAACAATATTCATTCTTTCAGTCCACAAGAATGAAATACATATCCACTTGGCTTTGTCTTCTTCAATTTCTTTCATCAGTCTTTTGTAGTTTTTCTTGCTAGAGATCTTTCACCTCCTTGGTTAAATTTATTCCTAGGTATCTTTTTTGTAGCTATTGTAAATGAGATTGCCTTGGGCTGGGTTTGAACCTGCCATCTCCGGCATATGGGGCCAGCACCCTACTCCTTTGAGTCACAGGCACTGCCCCGGAATTGCCTTCTTGATTTCTTTCTTTTTCACTATTAGTACATAGGAACATTACTGATTTTTGTATATTAATTTTCCATCCTGCAACTTTAACAACTTGTTTAGTAGATCTACGAGTTTTTTTGATGGAGTCTTTAGGTTTCTCTAAATATAAATTGTGTCATTTGCAAAAAGGGAAAATTTGATTTTCTGTTTTCAAATTTGGATGCCTTTTGTCTTTCTCTTGCCTGATTGCTCTGACTAGTACTATGGTGAATAGGAGTGAAGATGTGATGTGTTTACAGATTTGTGTGTGCTGAGCCATCCTTGCATCCCTGAGATGTATGCCACTCAATCATAGTATATTATCTTTTTGAGGTGCTGTTGGGCTTAGTTTGCTAGTATTTTGTTGAGAATTTTTGTGTCTATATTCATCAGAGGTTATAGGCCTGTGATTTTCTTTTCGTGTATGTCCGTGTATGGTTTTTGTGTTGGGTTAATGCTGTCCTCATAAAATGACTTAGAAAGCATTTCTCCTCTTTTATTTTTTGGAATGGTTTGTGGAGCATTGGTTTTAACTCTTTCTTACAAGTTTGATAGAATTTGGCAATGAAGTTATTAAGTCCTGTGATTATCTTTGTTGCAAGACTTTTTATTATGGCTTTGAACTCATTACTTGTTATTGGTGTGTTCAGATTTTCTATTTCTTTCTGATTCAATCTTCATAGGTTGTATGTGCCCAGGAATGTATCCATTCTCTCTAGATTTTCCAGTTTATTAGCATATAGTTGTGCATAGTAGTCTCTGATCTTTTATATTTTCTTCTTTCTTTCTTTTTCTTTTTTCTTTTTTTTTTTTTTTTGTTGCAGTTTGGCCAGGGCCAGGTTTGAACCCGCCACCCTTGGTATTTAGGGCCAGCAGGCGCCCTACTTACTGAGCCACAGGCGCCACCCTGATCTTTTATATTTCTTTGCTATCAGTTATATCTTTCTCATGTATGATTTTATTTGGGTCTTCCTCTTTTCTCTTATTTAATCTAGCTAGAAGTTAATAAATTGTTGCTTATCTTAAAAAATCTTTTTCTTTTGTTCATTCTAGTAGCACTGCTTTTTTCTGTACTCCATAGGTTTTAGCATGCTGTTTTTCTATTTTCATTTGTTTCAAGCAAATTCTTTGATTCATTCCCAATTTCTTCATTGACCCAGTGGTCAATCAGGAGCATGCTTTTTAATTTTGATGTACTTGTACAGTTTCCAAAGTTCCTTTTATTATTGGTTTCTTGTTAATAATTTCATGGTAGTCTGAGAAGATATTTGCTATGATTATAGCTTTTAGAAATTTGTTGAGACTTATTTTATTTCCTAACATATAGTCTATTCTGGAGAATGTTCCACATAATAATGATAAGAATGTATATTCTGAATGTTGGATGAAATATTCTGTAAATGTCTGTTAGTTCCATTTGATCCAAAGTGCAATTTAAACTCAATGTTTCTTTGTTAATTTTCTGTCTACATATATCTAATGCTAAGAATGGAGTATTGAAGTCCTCAATACTATTGGGGTCTATTTCTCCTATAAATATAGCATTTACTTTACATATCTGGGTACTTGGATGTTGGGTGTACATATATTTAGAATTGTTATATCCTCTTTCTGAATTGATCCCGTTATCATTATGTAATGATCTTCTTTGTCTCTTTTTATTGTTTTTGACCCAAAGTCTGTTTTCTCTGATATAAGTGCAGCTATTCTTGCTCACTTTTGGTTCCTGCTTGCATAGGATATTTTTATTCATACATTTACTTTCAGTCTGTATGTGTCTTTACAAGTGAAGCAAGTTTCTTGTAGCCAGCCTACCTACAAAAGCAGGTCATTAAAAAAAAAAAAAAAAATCCATTGAGCCAGTGTCTATGTTTTATGTGGAAATTTTAATCTGGTTACATTCAAGGTTATTGTTGATATGTGAAGACTTACTCCTATCATTTTGTTAATTGTTTTCAGATTGTGTTATATAACCTTTGTTCTTTTCTTTCTAATTGTTTATCATTGTGGTTTGGTGATTTTCTGTAGTGATAACATTCGAATTTTTTCTTTTCCTTATTTGCATGTCTGCTCTACCTGTAAGTTTTATACTTCTGTGTCTTTTAATGATGGATATTGTTGCTTCACTTCCAGGTATAGGATTTTCTTAGGCATTTTTTGTAGGGCCAGTCTAGTGGTGATGAATTATCTTGGTTTTTGCTTGTCTGGGAAAGTCTTAATTTCTCCTACATTTATGATAGATAACTTTGCTGGGTATAGTATTTTTGTTTGCCATTTTCTTTTCTACTACCACTTTAAATATATCATCCCATTCTCTCCTAGCCCGTAGGATTCTGCTGAGAAATCTATTGTTAGGCTGATAGTCTCTTCACTTATAAGTGACTAGATGATTTTCTCTTGGTGTTCTCTAACTTTTGACAGTTTAACTGTAATGTGCCAGGGAAAAGAACTTGTTGGAATGTATCTACTGGAAATCGCTAAGTTTCTTGTATCTGGATGCCTAAATCTCTTGCTAAATTTGGAAAGTCTTCAGCTATTATTTTGTTAAATAAGGTTTCTATAGCATTGAACTTCTCTTCATCTTCTGTAACACCCAAAATCCAAATATTTGGTCATTTTATGGTGTCTCATATATCACATAGGTTTTCTTTTTGTGCCTTTTTCTTTTTTGTTTCTGACTGACCGAATTATTTCAAGAGACATGTTTTCAAGTTGATATTCTTTCTTCTGCTTGATCTAGTGTATTGCTGAAGTTTTCAATTATATTTTTATTTCTTTCATTGAATTCTTTAGTTCTAGGATTTCTTTTTTGGTTCTTTATTATGACATCTCTCTCTCTGGTGAATTTCTTACTCATATTTGGAATTGTTTCTCTGATTTCTTTGTATGGTTTATCTGAGTTCTCTTATATTTTACTGAGTTACTTTAATATCTCCACTTTGAATTATTTTTCAGGAATTAGATATTTCTTTTCTTTTCTTTTCTTTTTTTTTGTAGAGTCAGAGCCTCACTTTACCACCCTCAGTAGAATGCTGTGATGTCACAGGACTCACAGCAACCTCTAGCTCTTGGGCTTAGGAGATTCTCTTGCCTCAGCCTCCTGAGCAGCTGGGACTACAGGTGCCTGCCACAACGCCCAGCTATTTTTTGGTTGCAGTTTGGCCGGGGCTGGGTTTGAACCCGCCACCCTCGGTATATGGGGTTGGCACCCTACTCACTGAGCCACAGGTGCCGCCCTAGATATTTCTTTTTTGTGGGACCTGTTGTTGGAGAATTATTATGTTTCTTGGAGTTGTCATATTTTCTTACTTTTTCACGTTTCTTTATGGCCTTTCATTGATCTCTGCATAGCTGATGTAATAATTGCCTTTTCCAATTTTTTGGACTGACTTCCATAAAGGAAGATATTTTAATGTAGAAGTATCTATGGTGTTGATTGGGTAGGGCACTTAGGCTTTGACTCCAGGTATGTACAGTAGTGTAGTCTCTGTATGATTTCTTCAGCCATAAACACCATCAGTGGTATCGGTGATTTCCTCAGTGGTTTAGACTATGGCTGTTAGAAGAGGCCATAGTGAGGTTTTACTGGGGAGTGGGATGCCAATTGGGCCAGTCCTTGGGACCCAGTGGTGGTAGCTATGGCTGACCATGTTGTGGGCACTAGTGTTAGCAGGTCCAGGTGGGCCAGATCTTGGACCTCCAGGCAGTTGCTCAGGTGCCAGAAGTAGCAGTGGTGAGCCAGGCAGGTGGGTGAATCCTTGGGACCCTGAGCAGCACACATGGTATTGGCAATGGTAGTGATAGTGGCAGGGCAACTATTCAGCTCCCAATTGGCACTAACTGGTGGGAGTGGTGGCTGAGATGGACTGAGCAATCCAGTCTCCAGGCCCCCTGGTGGCTTGTGCAGGTAGGTGCTGGCAATAGTGGTGGCAGCTAAATGGGTGGGTCCATCATCAGACCCTACGAGGAATACTCAGGTGCCAGAGGAGGTAGACAAGGTGGGGAGGTTCCCAGGTCCCTAAGTGTCATGTTTGAGCAGTGGGGGGAAGTGCCAAGCAAGGAGAGCCCGTTCTCAGATTCCCCTATGGTACACATAGGTATAGGTTATGGTGGGTAGGACAGGGCAAGTCCCAGGCCTCTGAATGGCATATTAGGGGACTGGCAGCTGTAGCCATTCTGGGATTCCTGTTAGGCTCTCTGGTGACGTGTATCTGTGTCTGGAGTGATCAATGGGGCAGGGAAATCCTCAGGCCCCCAGGTACTATGCTAGGCTACTAGGGAGACAGTGCCAAGGGTAGTGGGCAGGTCCTAAGGTACCCTACCATGATGCCACAGGCAAAGACTGTGGGGAGCAGAACCAGGTGATTCCTAGGCCTTGGATAGTATGCTTAGGTGGCAATAGAAGTGGCAGTAGCAGGGGCAACAGGGGGCAGGTGAAGCCTTTCCTTGGGGTGTATGCAAGTGTACAGTGACATGCTGCTGGAGGGGTGGGGTTGCTGTCAGTGACAGCAGCCCCAGGCAGTTAGGTTTCAGGATCTGAGAAGCACACACTTGGGCTTCCTTTGTCCTAGGGGCAATCTCTGTGGTGCACATCACTGCCTTTTCCCCAGTGTGCAGGACGCTGTATGTGCTAGACTACTTGGGACCCTGCTTGCTCCATGAATCCATCTTGCAGCTGCAGCCCTCTGAGGGGATGTCAGTGGGGCTGCAGGGATGTGGAGATGCAGGAGCTGTCAGGTCTGGGGCAGGATGCAGTCTGTTGGGGGCTGGGTTCTCAAAGTGGCACTGTCCTGTAACTGCCTGGGTCCTAGGAAATAGCGTGGTGGTGGGAGTGGGGGTTTGGGGTGGGAGGAGGTGGTATGGTGTACTCAGTTTAAGCACCCTCTCTGGAGCAATGTTGTTGCTGTGACTCCAGGGAGCTCCCTATACCAGTCTTAGGACACAAGGAGGTTGAGGGACTCTTCCATAGCTAAAATTGCAAGTGTCTGCCCTAAAAATGCATACTACTGGGAATGTCTCACTTATCCTTTCCCCATACTGGGGTGACTCTCCAGACTCTTGGCTGATTTTGACCAAGCCTTCTAGCTCACCTCCCTCAGTGGTTCAAGTGTTCCCTGTCACTTCTCTGCTTAATTCCAGCGTTTTCTCTTAGATGTTCTCTTTAAAGTTTAAAGTGTAGTCATCTGCTTCCTATTTCTGATCGTCCTTGTGGAGAAGCCACATGTCCAGTGCCTCTACTCAGCCACCATGCAGCTCCTCCTCACCTGAAAAATATTTTCTAATTTTGATGCCTGGACCCCCATACCCAGAAATTCCGATTATCCTGGTGTGGGATATGACCCAAACCTCACAATTTTTAAGACCAATGTTCAGTCAAATATAAAATATTCCACTTTTTACAGTTGCATCTGGGTTCATCCGTTGATTTTAATTTGCTTTCTGCTTCCTTTGGAGGACCAACCTTCCCATTTCCATCCACTCTGTCCCAATTCCCTCTAGATTCTGGTGTAGATGCAGTCTACACCAGATGGCCCAAATAGATTCAGTAAGGCTCAATCAGCCAATGAACAGTGAAAGAAAAAAATACCATCCATGAATGGCTCTCATTAAAGATGACAAGGTCGACTTTGTTCAGGGCCATCATATTAGGTGTAGGGACTTCCGTAGTGGGATTTTTTAACAGGAGAGAGAGAGTGGGATCAACTCTAAATATAACAATGAGAAGTGGGAATGTATAGCCAAAGAGCAGGGTGGGAGTCAGTAGATGGAAAATTACTAAGTGGAAACATCTGGGGTAAAGGGGATTCTGGCTAAACCAGCCTAACCGAATTGATGCCGAAGGCGGGCCAGGGTGATCAGACATCACCTCAGCGACGGTGGAGGATGAGGAACCTGATTAGATATGGAAGGTGTCAGATATCGAGGAGGAGTGAACTGACTCAGAAGGATTCTTCCCCAAATCAGACAATACAGAGGCGAACCTCCACGCCCAAAAGTCACAGCTGAGTTCAGGGAGCTGCACAGAGTTTGGGTGTGGAGAGAATCTTTGTCAGTCTCAAAACCTTGGACTTTCTCTGAAGCTACTGGAAAAGAAAAACTCTCTTTCTCCTGTACTGGAAACTGGTAACCTCTAGGCCTGCAGTTTCTAGAACCACCAGAAAGAGAGAGGGTGAGCTAGAAATGACACTGACACAAGCAGAGCAGAGAAAGAACAGGAACAACACACTGATGACATCATCTGAGTGCCTGGGCCGCCCTGCTGGCAGCTAGATTCTCCTGGATTTTACTGTTACTGAGCCAAAAAAAAAAAAAAAAAAATTGCAGGTTTTGTTTAATCTACTTGATCTGAATTTGTCAGTTGTTAAGAGAATTCTGTTACAAGAATGTTTCTCAAAACCTTAAAAGTAAGCTTTTATAGATGTAAAGTTTTATTTTTTCCTTTGTCTGTGTTCTGCCTAAATAGGTTGGTGGGAGTAATTTAATAATAAAAGCCAGGCAGTATTTTAGATTTAAATAGAGCTGGCTCTCCAATACCAATCTCACAGGTTTGCTGTGAGGATCACATGAGATAACTTACCTCATGAGTGATCCAATGGGCTGTCATACATAAAATTTATGTTTTACTGCTGCTTCTGTAGTTGTTATACAGGGTGTCCATCAAGTTCCTGTGCGATTTAAAATTTACAACTATTTTGTAAATACAGGTGGACACCCGGTATTTTGGTTTTCTTGGCCAGCTGCGTTTCAGTGTGGGTGGGAGCAAGGACCACCTCATGTTCTCCCTCTTAGTTATGCAAATTTTCAGATCAACAGCCCTGGGGAAAAGTGTGACCAGGCCTTTTATTTGATGTAGCAAAGACAGATGATCCTATGGTGTCCAGAACTGTAGGGAGTGGGATAATCAATTTGTAGAAAGTTCCCAGAGACCCTTCTGAGAGGATGTGAACTGAGAGCCCAACTTCTTCCCTCCGAGACCTGGGGTTGGTACCTCTGGCCAAGGTCCAGTGCCAGAGAAATGCAAGAAGAATCTTGAAACAAAGGTATGGTGAGGGCCATGGTAGACCTGCAGGCTGCTCTGTACAGAATGATGAAGCAGAAATGGGCGAAAATGGTTCTGGGTTTAGGACATAAGGCTCCTGGAGCCTGCTATAACCACCTCATCCAGTGAAGGCCTCCACCTTGCAGAAGCTGCCATGGCGTCAGCAAGAAAACTGCAACTGCACCACAGTGATAGTGGCTATTACAGCACCATGCTAAGCACATTTATATCAATATCTCATTTAACAATGGGCGTGTCACCATTATTAACCTTAGTTTATAGATGACAAAGCTGGGGTAGAAAAGATTAAGCACTTTGCCCAAGGGATTCTGACTCAGAGCACACATACCCTGCCATTCCTAGGCTATTGCCCTCTGGACAGTCTGGCAAGCACTTCCCACCCTCTGCCTCTGCCCCTGCATGGGAGGCAGTCCCACTGGAGCAGATTCGCACCCCAGCCCAGGTTGCGGGGGAGGGGGAGGGCAGCACTATGACTTTGAGGGCCTTGCCAAGTTGGGGTCAAGCCATAATACTGGAGAAGTAGAATCATCTACACCCCCATTACAGTTTGAATATATCTCCCCAAAATCCCATATTGGAAACTTAATCCCTAATGCAACAGCGTAGTTCCATCTTGAGGGCTCCACCTTCATAGATGAGTTAATGTCTTTTACAATAAAGGTCTTGAGGCTGCACGTTCAATCTCTTGCTCTCCAGCTCTCTCACTCTCTCTTACCCTTCTACCTTCTATCCTGGGATGATGCAAGAAGTAGGTCCTCACCAGGTGTAGCCACCTGATCTTGGACTTCCCAGCCTTCAGAACCACAAGACTTATAAACTTCTTTTGTTACATATTAGTCAATCTGTGACATTCTGTTATATTAGCACAAAACAGACAAAGAAAACCCCAAACAGCCTACCACTTGGGCAGCCATTCCAGGGTGGATGTCAGAGAGGACTAATTGCTCTGCTTAGGAAGAGCTCCTCTGCCCCACACACCTTCTCCACACCAACTACAGCACCTCTCCTGCCAGGACAACACAATAGATCATGGCAAAAACCGTGCCTTTTCTTCCTGTATCACTTCTCCTTCCCTCCCTTTTTTTTTTTTTCTTTTGTTCATTCCTTTATTTTCTTTCTTCCTACAGAAATGCCCCACCAAGTATTAGCAGGACACGGCTGCCCAGCTAGAGATTATATCTCCCAGCCTCTGTAGCTAGATATACCCACATGACTATGTCTTTGACCAGTGAGATGTGAGCAAAATTATGTGTGTCACTTTGGAGTCTTAGCTTAAATAGATTGGGCTTCCATTTCCCATGCCCTTTTCTTATCTTTTCTGGTTGGGAAAGAGCAAGAAATGGGTCTTTGCTTTAGACCTAGAGATAGAGCCCACATATTCAGGATATACCTGGCCATCCCTCTATTGCTGACATCTGGACTTTTATACATAAGGGAAATAAGCATCTGAAGCTTCTATCTTATCTAGAATAAGTCACAATAATTTTTGGTTTGTTTGTCTATGGACTAACTACTATAATGTTCAAGCTCACTGGAATGTCCAACTCCTTAAGAAAAACAAACCAAAACCACTTGCAGCACGTGGAGATTTGTAGGCCAAGATTTTGATGGGGGAGGAAGGGCTTGAGGGAAGATTTCCTGAAAATAAAATCAGAGTGGCTTTTATTAATGGCTCACACCTCTAATCCCAACTTTGGGAGGCCAAGGTGGAAGGATCACTTGAGGCCAGGAGTTTGAGACCAGCCTGAGACACTATCTCTACAAAACACACACAAATATATATTTTTAATTAGCCAACATACTGGCATGTACCTCTAGTCCCTGTTACTCAGGAGGCTGAGGCAGGATTGCTCGAGCCCAGGACTTTAAGGCTACAGTGAACTATGACTGTACCACTGCACTCCACAAAGTAAGACCTTGTCTCTTTAAAAAAAAAAAGAAATAAGAAAAGTGTCGATGTTGGCCATCACTATAAGGAAAGTCATTAGTTAGGATAGAGTAGATTGTGCTGTGCTAACAAACAACAGCTAATGCTCTATGTGCTTAAGACATAAATGCCTATTTCTTTTTTATTTTTTTTAATTTAAAATTGTTTATTAAAATTTTTTTATATTAAGGAGGTACAAATATTTTTGTTATATAGATAGCTTTTATAATGCTTTAGTCAGGGATATCTAATGTGCCCATCACCAGGATAGTGTTCATTCTGCCAATTAGGTTGGTCTTTACCTCTATTTTTTTACCTTTTTTCCTACTCATGCCACCCATCCTGTGGTAACCCAGGGACCTGAGCTCCTTCAGTCTTTGGCCCTGCATTCTTAACCCAAGGCCTCCTCTGAGGTTGCTGCAAGGAGGGAAGGAGAGCACCAAGACACCCCTCCCCTCAGTTAAATGCTTCTACTCTGGAGGGGATGCATGTCACTTCTATTTACAACCCAGTGACCAGAGTTGGACACACGGCTCTGCCTAACTGCTCGGAGACAGAGCAGTTTTGTCCTCCTGGTGCCAAAATAAGAGCACCGCTGGATACAGACAGCCACTGGCAGTCTCCCCGCAGGCGCCTCTCCAATCACACAGGCAACGTGCTCACCCCAGGGCCAAGTGCTCAATGAATCAGGCAAAGTGATGAGGTGGGGCAAAAAGCCTGGAGACAGGGAAGAAGAGGGAAGAGAAAGAAGCATGAAGAAAACTTAGAGGCAGAAATTATATCCAGAACCCAAAGCCAGGAGCCCCTAGGGTCTAGCCAGTGTATGCTAGAGCTGCTTGTACAGGAGCTTATGAGTGTTGTTGGTACATTTTCAGGAATTTTGCAAACAAGTTAAACATTATGATCATTAAAAATTAAGTTATATAATTCTAAATTATATCAAAGACAAAAATAATAAATACCCATACACACACCACTTCCTAATTCTCTTACCATGTGGTAGTACTATTTACGTTCTTGGAATTATTTCTGTCAATTACAACATCTTCCCAACTCTGTGTCTAGTCATGTGATTTGGTAGCTGGTGATTTCCATGGAAATAAGCAAATGCTACAAATTAGGTCTTTTGTCCCCTAGAGAGCTGGTAAAACATTTGTCAGACTGAGACTGGCTTTCCTTTCCCAGTGTATCTAAACGGGAGTTGCAGAGGAGCCGGTGATGTGTTCTGCCCTCTCGGGAGCAGTGCTGGGGCAGGACATTTCCATTTGTCACCAGCGACCGGTTGAGAGCAGGTAGTTTAGGAAGTACTGCTGGGGGAGTGTTTCCCTTGGGAGTTCCGATGGGAATGGGCTGCCGGGTCAGCAACCCTAAATCATAACATTTTGCAGACACAGACATTCCCTTCCATGTCTGCAAAGCATGGCCCTCACTCAGAAGACCACACCATTGTTTGGTTCCAAGGAACCAAAGGCTGGTGCTGAATAGTAATTATCACCTGCCAGGAGCCTATTGACCAGGAGGACTGCCTGCTGCCCGTAACTCCTGGTAACAGGAGGGCCCTTCTGGGAGCCATCCTTGCACTGGGTCCTCAGTGAGGAAAATCCTCTCTCGAAGCATTTTCACTGGGTCTCGAAGACAGAGGCTGCTGGATCTAAAGCCCAGGCTGGCAGTGTGAACTGTCAGAGGACTGGGTTTACTTGGCCAGCTCCGAATCTAGCTGTGAGCACGTGGGGCTTCTTTTTATAGCCACGATAACAATTCTCCTTACACTCGCTACTTCGTTTTCCGCTAAAGCCCTATCTCCTCCTCCTCTGTACCCCACTCAGCCATTACTGGCCACTTACCTCCCGTGCTCAGGGCCCCTTTGAAAGCACTATTAGATGTCTGGATGTTTTATGGCTCTCTGGGCCTCTGACTCCACGGACTGCATTACTCTAAAAGCTGGACAGTAAGATGCAATTGCAGAAGAGAAAGTTGGAGGGGGCAGTGTGTGAGCTTGCTATTTAATGTGTGAATATATTACACCACACAAATGGAAATGCTATGCCAGCAATTTTTTCTTCTTCGTAGGTTTCTGATTTTTAAAAAATCAATTAGCATGTTTCTAGTTATATTAATTCATATAGCCTCAGGATCTTCAGTCTTTTTGGTAAATCCCTCTTCTCCAGCAGCCAATTAAACTTGCTCCAGCCCCATCACATGGACCATGGAAAAAGTTCTGCCCTTTCCAAGATTCTGAGGGACCCCAAGGGGCTTCACATTCTCCTGCTTACCTCACCCAAATTTCCGATCCCTCTGAATTCTTGATCTTCTATTGTCACCTGCCCTTTGAGTAACATTTCATGACATCCTTTATTTTCTAAACTCAACTAACATAAGGTTTTCCATGCAAGCAGACTTTTTCTAAAGGTCTAGGGATTCCTGGGGGAGGTATAGGGGAGCACCAAGCAGGCAGCAGCCCACAATAGAATTGTAGAGCCCTGGACTCTCACAGGCCTGTGCTGTAAGCCATAAGGAGGTCTCAGAGGCCATCCTTTTCCCTGGGCCCAGCATTTGACATTCTTGGGCCTATTCTTTTTCTCAGTCTCTTGTTTCTAGATCTTTCTCCCATCAAAGGCCTTGGATACTCTCTCTGCTTGTTGGCCAGCACAAACTGGTGGCTTTTTCAGAGTAAGCTAGCTCTCTTTGGTTTTCCTCTTTTTCCGTGGACCATCCCATTCATATGCAAAGGGTATGTTATGGATTGTCTTAACCAATAGAGACAGCCACCTCTTACAGCCATGCTGGCCTAACATGTCTAGCTACAGAAAAATAGGAAGATATTTCAAAATTTTCAGTTTTTAAAAATTTACCTAAGAAATGCCTGAAAACATATATTGCTGTTTAAAAAAAAATTCAAAGCACACAGAACGATCACACTTTCCTTAACACTCCTTGTAATCTCAGTTCTGCCCCAGAAATGGCCACTGTATTTCAAGGTGTAACCTTCCAAGCCATTTTTGATGCATTTACACGTGTATGGAAATACATGTATACACACACACACTAGTTTTTATTTTCACGAGATGTTTGTTTTATACCAATAAAACCATAGGTGTTCAGCTTTTTCATTGATAACAATCTAGATTTTTAGATGCCTTCACACTAATATTGTTTGGAAACAGCAGCGCTCAGTGAGAAAAACACCTGTTTTCAGAGAAAAGGTTAAATTATGCTTTGGTGGCTCCTAGAACCATGGTGTAGGAAGGAGTCACAGGTCAGCCAGCAGCTAGGACTTATGGAGACAGGAAAGAGCGAGGGTCAGAAGCCACTGCCCCTGCGCTGACAGGCTGTGCATGGCCCCTGTGTCCTTCTGCAGACTCAGAGCTGGCCCCTTTTCTGCAGGTGCCAGGACTCCTGACTTGACGCCTTCACTCCTCTCGACACCCACCAGGCCTGGCTGTGGAGTGAAGTACAGAATGCCCCACTTCCTTCTTCACAGACCCTCATGACAAGCTCCTTGGATTTACAAGATTCCCTGCTGCTCTCTCTGGAGACCTAGACGACCCAAGACTCTCAGTGTGGACAGTGGGTCCCTGGTCTGCAGGTCCTAACTCCCTTGAGATAGGACTCCTGGAAAGGTGTTTGCCCCAGCCTGACCGCAGAGTTTCTCTTCATGGTGGGGACGCATAGTCAGCACAAGTATTCAAGTGGGTAGTTTGTATTTCTGAAGCCTGCAGGGCTGAGCCATCCTGTGTCCCTTGGATCAGCCCAGCCCTAAAATGGCTGCTTCGGGAATGTTTTCTCAGGCCCCGCTGACCTCCAATGCTGCAGGCTAAGATCAGTGCTAGATGTAAAAAGCTGGCAGGATGGTGGGCAGGGTGCAGGAGCTGAAGCCAGAGGGTGGCTGGGCCATGTTGGGAGGCCCATGCAGCTTCATCCCCTGGGCTCAGGAAACACCCAGCAAGAACACCTCGGAAAGCAGCTCCAGAGTGATGGCAGCAGCTGGGGCCACCAGAGCTGGTCAGACCTGGAGATGTTCTCACCCGTGGTGGGCTGGCCTGCTGCTGAAGCAGAGTAATGTCAAGCAGGGCCAAGATGATTATTGAAAAGTGGTCTCTGCTTGGGCTTGGGTCTCTGCTCGGCCCTCACTTCTTTTGTCCCTGCACTCATCATTCTGGTTTATGACTGTCAGTTGGCTAGCTTGTGCCTTCCTCCCTGGCTGGACCGTGGTAGGTGGGTAGAGACAGTGGCTCAGCATCACAGCCATGCACTGCACCTTCCTGAGGACTGCAGGGGAGGGGCCCAAAGCATACACAGCCCGTGGAGCCGAGCAGCTGCCAGGGTTAGTAGTCCTGCAGCCAGGCTCAGACCTCATTTCAGAACATGGCTGTGGGCAACCTGCACACGTTGGTGCATCAGACTGTAGCTAAGGGACCTAGGATGGCGGGGATGAAGAATGAGCACCCTGCTTCCTGCTAACAGACCCCGGCTCCTCGCCACTCTCTTGCTTTACGCCTGGCCAATGACCTCTCAAGACTGGCTGTGCATTACCTGAGGTTACACACATGTCATCAGGGAGGCCCTGAACCAAATAGCATTTTCTCAGTGAGATCTTTCCTAATCACCCTAAAAATGTTGCCCCCTCCAGTTTCCCTGAATAACACCAATATGCTTGATTGTGTTCATAATGCTTAGAATCATCTAAAATGATTAATGGACGCTGTCGGTGGTTATCTCTCCAACTACGAGAAAAGCCCCACGTCTGTCTTATTCCCTCTGGTAACCCCAGTGTCTGACATGCACCATGTGAGGGAGGAATTGAGGAAGAATGGATGTGGAGGAGAAGGGGCAACCAGTAATGCCCACCCCAATTCTCAAGAGCAGGAATCAGTGAGTTCTGGAACATCCTGACCACGGCCACCCACCGAGATCTTTGTAAAGAGTGATATCAACTCATCTGCCAGAGCTGCTAATACACGCCCTGCCTAACTCAAAGGAAAAGAAAGGGTTGTAGGAAAGTGGACAGTCCGTTATAATGCGTCAGAATTTGAGTTGTTTTCACATACCCATAAAAATTTTTTTTTGGAAACTGGTGTTCACAGTGAGTTTTCCCATGACTGACCATGGCATTGGTGATATCAGTCTCAGCCCTGACTGGAAGTCGAGGAACTGAAAATGGGCTCAGCCCAGCTGCTGAGTTCCTGTATTCAATGGAGGAGGTAAGGGGAACTTTGAGAATTTCCCTCAGACACCTGGGATTTTTTAAAGCATAAAAACTGTCACATACCCAAACACGCACACACAGAAAAAAAAAAAAAAAAGAAATAAAGAAAGAAGAAATCCACTATGTCTTTTTCCTTCCTCAAGACCCCATGACAGCATGACCTTCTTGAGGTCACTCCCCACCATGATGTAAGGTGCCCGGGCAGGGGCAGCAGGCACCCTCTATGAATGGAGGGCAATGTTAGCGCCTCACCTTGACTTTACCAGGCCTTCCTTTCCAGGGTCTGATCCCCTCCAGGGTCTCCGGGGAGCTGCTCTGTAAAAAGGAAAGTTCTGTTTCTGTTTCTAATTGAAGGCTGGCATTCAAGCCAAAGGAAGGAGATATTAATACAAATGGATGAAGATTGCCCCTCTGAGCTTTGTAAATTCCACACCACCTCTTGTTTCGCTGCTGTGGGCCTCGGTTTTATGGCATGCCCAGCCAGAAATGAAAACCTTTCATCAGTGCAGAAGCAAGGCCTCATACCGCTGTGTTTGGGCTACAGAACTGAAGTAGAACGGTTTATTTTAGGGTATTGCCAAGAGTTAGAGCTGCGGCTACGATTTAAGAGCAAATTCAATTACTCTCACCTCTTTACTTCTTACAAATCAGAAAGAACATGTTAGGCCACAATTCATCCTGCTGATATTTTGTTTATGTATTTATTTAGGTCAAGAGAGGTAACTTAAGGTAAATCCATTCAGTGGACATTCAGTTATGGGAAGAGGGAAATAAACTGTTACCAGAGGGACTTTTTGTGCAAGCACACGCAGGCACGCACACACGTGCACAGACAGAAGTAAACACACGCAGAACACTAACAAGTCAAACACAAACATGTCGTTCAGGATGAAAATGCATCCTGTGAGCTACAGGAGAAGGTTGTTTAAAATAATGGAAATAGAATCAATTTAAATGTAAATTTTCAAATATTTTCTCACAGGGTAAAATCAAAATATAATAGAGTGGTACTATATGTGGCTAGAACTTCTAGAAGCTTAGCCTTATATTCAACAGATTATTTATGATGCTTTGCTGTGTGCCTTATTGGGTATTATTTCTACTGAGAGGTAAAGAATGTCGACCCATACTAGCTTGAATGAAATCCTGGGGACAGGACAAGGAACTATACTGAATATTACAGGAGAGGTTGACAGTAGAAAGAAAATGAACTAAGGAGAAGTTTACAGGGAGAATGACCAGAAGTTTCCTGAACAAATAGATTAAGAGAGAAAAGTAGGTGTCAATAAGATATCATCAACTGATGAGAAAAATTAAAATGTTGAAAATATTTATTGTATGAATGAATGAGCCAATGGTCAAAGAGCCAGATCACAAGGTGGTAGAAAGGGGGACCCACCTAGTGACTTGGCTGGATGGCAAATACCACTTTCTGAGACAAAGAAATGATGTGACTTCTCAGAAAGATCCTTGACAGACAGATTCATAACTCCAGGATATTTCTCAACTCATAAATATGTTCTTTCCAGCCATTCAAAGAAATAGAGAACAATGTGGGAGAAAAAAAAGAAAGAAAGAAAAAAATATAGAAACCTGAGCTTAGAAATTTTTTGGACAGAGGAATCCTTTTTTTTTTTTTTTAATTTCAAATTAATATAAGGGTACAAATGTTTAGGTTGCATTGTTCTCACTTCCAAGGTAAAGTTCAAGTTGTAGTTGAGTCCCAGGGCGCGTGCTGAACACCCTCAGATTGTGCACAGTAAGTGAGCCCCTACCAATCGTCCTCCCTTCCAGCCTCTTTTTCCCTCTTCCTGGACTATATTTGTGTTTTATCTTCCGTGTATGGACAGAGGAATCTTTAGGTATAAACAAAAAGTTGCAGCTGAGCAACTGTATGCCATGCCTTCTGTGCACAAGAAAAACAATATCCCTGAAAGCAAAGCTGTAGCCAGCTAGTTTGGGCAAGGTTTTGGTCGCAGGAATTCATTTCCTGCGTCTAGTGCAAGTTTTAAGCCTCGCCTGCTCTGACAGAGACTTGGGGTTATCCGGTCCTTTCTTTTCTGTGTTTTCTGCTCAGGATGAGTTGGTAAACTCTGGATGCAATGTTGGTTTCCTGGCTGCTATAACAAATGACCACAAACTTGGTGGCTTAAAACAAATTCATTCTCTCATAGTTCTGTAGGCCAGAAGTCAGAATCCAAAGTGTCAGCTGGGCTTGCTCCCTCTGGAGGCTCTGGGAGAGAATCCACTCCTCACCTCTGGTGCTTCCCGGCAAGCTTCGCTGGTCTTAGACTCACATCCCTCCACTCTCTGCCTGTGTCCTCCCATCACCTTCTTCTCTGCTGTCTGTCTCTCCCTTCTGGGTGTCTCTTCTGAGGACAGTTATCATGGGATTTAGGTCCAACCTGAGAAATGCAGGATGATCACCTCATCTCAAATTCCCAAACCTAACTATATCTGCAAAGACTGTTTTCCCAAAGAAGGTAACATTTGCTGGTTCTGGGGATTAGGACGTGAACATACCTGGGGGCCCTGTTTGGGCCACTGTAGTTGTCATCACAGAACAGCTCATGGTGATGGGAAGCCTTTCAAAGAGGCTGACCTTAAGATGCCATGAATAACTGGAAGGGTATAATGCAGCAAAGGTACTCTGGAGATGGGAAGGGACAATGGCTCCAAATTTGGGCAGAATGACAAAGGCCACACTGAAAAACGATTCTGGTTTTTCCCTCAGGCTTCCTCCATGACTCTTAACCTCTCCAGAGTCTGTCTGCTAAATAAAATCGGAACTATCTCAGCTCAGTTGAAATCCACAGTCCCTTGGCTATGAAATCATTTGATCTCTGCCGGCCCAAACTGTCCTCCCTCCCTCCCCCACTCCCAGGCCATAAAGGGAAAGAATTAGCAGCTTGTGGGCCTTTGAAATGTCAGAGGCTGCGTGATTCTCAAGAATAGGTGTGTAGCTGGGGGTGAGCGAAGACACTTCATGCTACATTAGGCTTAGTACGCTAAAGAGAAGCTGATAGGAGAAGAATTAATTACAGTTTAACAATAATAATAAAAAGCAAAACAAGAGATTGAAATAAAATAGCCAAAGGAATAAACGGTCTTCCCAGAAGAATGGTGTCTATTCACCGTGGAAAATTTATATGTACAATAAATGCTGGGAATTGGAATACAGAAGAGGCCATCAAAGGCCGGAGGAGGCTCCAGCAAGCTGGGGTTGCTTTTCATTGAATTGTCTCATTAGCTGGCTGGAGGTATAAATAAATCCCCCCAGCCTCTTTGTTGCCTGACAAGATGGAAAGCAGAATGAGTCTTGGCGGGGCAGGGGGCGGGGGTGGGGGGTCTGAGCAGAGGGAGATGACCCTGACAGCCCTCGGAACAGAGGGCAGGGTTGGGAAGGAGGCTGCCAGTGGGGAGGGAACAGCGGGCTGGTGCGTGTCCTTTCAAGGCGGAGGCGACTGGCTGCGGCTGCGCTGAGGGCCAGGGAGGGGCCCGGATTCCCAGAGCCGGGAGGCTTTGTTGTGAGGCCAAAAGCGTGGCTCTACCGGGGCAAACCCCATTTTGTGTCCACACAGCGTGTACTGGGAGCAACAGTCTGGGGCCACAAAGCTTTCCTCAGGGTGCCCTCAGCCACCGGCTTCCAGTCCCAGCGCCCTTGAGGGGCCGCCGTGCTGGGACCAAATTGCAAGACGCTTTACAGGAGACTTGTTTCCATGAATGGAAGTACCAACATGTGTGGATAATTAATATTTTCTAGCATAACGACATTCTGGGAAGATGGCAGTTGCAACGATATTGTTGCTTTTAAAAATGTAACAGGTTTATTGAGATATAACTTGCATGCCAGCACTAAGCACTTCCATGGTGTTAAGTATGTTCACTGGTGTTAAGTGCACACAGGTTGGCCATATATACCCAGGGCTGCACAACCATCACCACAATCAATTTAGAATATTTTCATCACCCCCCAAAAGAAACCTCATACCCAACTCCCCTTTTCCTCCCCCACAACCTCCCAACCCTAGCAACTGTTAATCTACTTTCTGCCTCTATAAATCTGCTTATTCTGTACTTTTCATATAAACGGATTACATATTTATCTTTTTGCAGCTGGCTTATTACACTTAGCATGTTTTCAAGGTTCATTCATATTATAAAGCATGTGTAAGAATTTCATTCCTTTCTAAGCCCTAATTCCATTGTACGTAATTCACCACAATTTATCCATTCTTCATTAGTGGAAATTGGGTTGTTTCCACCTTTTGGCTATTATGAATAATGCCTCTGTAAACATTTGTATGCAAGTTTCGGGGTAGACATATATGTTTTTGTTTTCTTCAGTACATTCCCAGAGTAGAATTTCTGGGTTGTATGATAACTCTATGTTTAACATTTTGAGGCATTATGAGACTGTTTTCCAAAATGGCAGCAACATAATTTTCCTCCATAAAAATAGGCAAAACAGGAAGAATAGCAAAAAACAAAAACAAAACCCAAAAACCAACAAACCCTCACAAATATCTATAATAATATGGTTCTAAAAGTGAGATCTCCAAACCATAAGACTCAGTATCACCTGGGAACTTGTGAGAAATACACATTCTCAGGACCTACACTATACCTCTGGATCAGACCCACTGGGAGTGGGGCTTAATATCCATGTTTTAACAAGCTCTCCAGGCAATCCCAGTGATGCTGATTCTAAAGTTTGAGAACCATTGACTTTCAAAAAAAGTAGGTAACATGATATGGTAGCAAATTCCATTGTATGAGTAGGTGACAGGAGCTACGGACAATCACAAGAGCCATGTGATTTGGGCAGTCATGTGGAAGGAAAGGGAGGAAAAGAAATGGGCTCCAGTACCCCTGAAACCAAAGAACCCACAAATTGCCTTGGGAATCTTGGTCGTGCAACCTGAGGACATTGGCTATGAGTTGGAGGCAGTGTTTCAGGATTCCATTTGCATATGAGGGCTAAGGGATCCCAGGAAGGTGGAAGGTGCTAGAACAGTACGGGATCTCTGAAGTTTTTAAACAAACAAACCAAATTTTGTTCCAGGATAAAATTCTGCACTGAAAAGTACCTGCTGGGAACAGAATTTAAATTGAGCATGCCAGGGCAAAAAGGGCAAAAAAGAAAAAGATAATGATCTAGGTAAGCGTGAGAGAGAAGAGTAATGGGGACTCGTGGCAGAAAATACTTGGCCAGATATTTTTTGATTTTGATTTTGATTTATTTCAGATTATATGAGGGTACAAATATTTAGGTTACATTGTTTCCATTTCCAAGGTAAAGTTCAAGTTGTAGTTGAGTCCTTCACCTGAGGGTCTGCTGTGTGCCCTTACATGGTGCACATTAGATGAGAGCTTACCAATCCCTTTCCCTCCTCCCCGTCTCCTTTCTCTCCTCTCCCTTCCCCCTCCATTTGAATATACTTGTTTTTCTCTTGTGTGGGTGTATAGTTGTTTTTCTATTGGTTTCATATGTATTGAGCACATTGTATTCTTGCTTTTCTATTCTCATGATACTTTGCTAAGAAGAATGTGCTTCAACTCCATCTAGGTAAACAAAAGATGTAAATATCTTTCTTATGGCTGAATAGAATTCCATGGTATATATACACCACAGTTTATTAATCCATTCCTGGGTTGGCGGACATTTGTGTTGCTTCCACATCATGGAAACTGTGAATTGAGCTGCAATAAGCATTCTAGTGCACTACGGTGCATCTTAGAATGGGTGCAGGCAATTGCACTAATGTACACAGCTATGATTGAACAATAAAAATAATAAAAATAATAATAAATAAAATAAAATAAAACATTCTAGTGCAAATGTCCTTGTGATAAAGTCATTTTTTTTCTTCTGGGTAGGTGGGATTATGAAATCAATTTTTTTTTTTTTAAACAACACTTTGTGAAAATAGCAGGGGAAGTTTCAGGATAGTAAATCTAAGAAAATTACACTGCTAGCTTGCCCTTCTCTTCTAAAAGCAAAAAAATATTCCTTTCATTAAAAAATGAACAACAGAAAGTAATGAGCAAAGCCCACACAAAGTCACTACAAGAGAAAAGAAAGTAAGAGACAGAATAATGCCTTTATAGGTAACAAAGGCATGTTGGAAAGACATGCCTATAAAACAGATAAAACTTGTGACCTAATATAGTAAATGAACTAAAAGAAATTAAGAAAAATGGTGCTAAGTGTATGAAAGAGTAGCATAATCAGATTAGAAAAATTTAGGAAGTCATTTGACAAAAGAAAGATTTGAAAAGAGGACAGTTCAGGAAAGAAAAAGAAAATAAAAATGATTTCATAAATGAAGAATCAAATGGAAGATACATGTTCTAATTACCTCCTGCTACATAATGCATTACCCCCAAACTACAGTGGAATGAAACAACAATTATATCATGCTTATGGATTGGGGGCTTTAGCTGGCATGACCTGAATGGCTCAGGGTTGAGACAGTTGGAATTAGATCTACTTCCAAGATGGCTTTTTCAAATACGTGTCTGGAACTTGAGCTGGGCTGGCCAATAGAAAAAGGGTTTAGTTAGGGCTAGGGACTGGAGTGCCAGCTGGTGGCCTATCCAATATGATGCTCACAGGGCAGTCAGGCTTTATACATGGTGGGTCAATTTTTTAAGAGTGAGTATTCCAAAGACCAAGGCAGACCAACACAGTATTTTATGAGCCAGTCTTGGAGGCCTCATAGCATCACTTCCACCATACTCTATCCGTCAAATCAGTCAGAGGCCCACCCAGATTTAAAGGGGAGAGACATAGATTTCACCTCTTGCTGGAAGGAGTGTCAAGGAACTTTTGTCCATCTTTTTCAAATTTATTAAAGTATAATTTACATACAATAAAATCAATCTATTATAATTGTGCAGTTTGATGACTTTTGGTAGTTATATACACTCTTGTAACCACCAGTACAATCAAGGATAGAATAATTCCCTCACCTTAAAATGTTTTCTCAAGCCTCTTTGTTACTGTATTTTAGGCCCCCAGAGGACCCAAATATGAATGAACACCAAGAGAAAAAAATTTAAATCAAAGAGAAATGAAGAAAGTAAAAAATGATTCAAGAGAAAATGGCATGCATACATGTGCATGCAAAGATGACCCAACATATGTAGAATGGAAATCCTGAAAATGAAAACCAAACCAATAAAATAGACTATATACACAAATATTTAAATTTAAAAAGCTTTCCTGAAGTAAAACAGACTTGAAACTTTATAGGGAAAAGTATCTTTTATATTTGGAAAAAATCAACCTAAAACAGCCCATATTATAGTTTAGTAGAACTATTGGACCTCCAAGAAAAAGGAAAAAAAAAATCTATTAAAGAAAAAAAAAATGACACAAAGACCAAGTCACTTAGAAGGGAAAAAGAAAATCAGATTGCCACGAGACTTTGGACAGAAAATAATGAGGCAACATATTTAAAATACTCAAGGGAAGAGAGTGAGGTGAGGATTTATAGCAAGCAAACTGACCTTCAGCTATAAAAAGGCACGGATACACCATTGTGAACGTGCAGAAAAACTCTGGAATGTTGTTCCTATGAGTCCTGCCTGCGGAATCTGCTAGAGAATGAGCTTCAAAAGACCAAAATGACTGAAGAAGTGTCAGCACAAAGAGGGGCGGTAAGCATTAAATACACAGTTTTCTGTAGAATTCAGACTAAGTGCCGGTTCTTAGGAAGAGAGATTAGTGTGAGTGGCCTTACGTCCTGACAATATAAATAGAGCACAATTATCAAAGATGGGTGGAGAATGAAGAAAGTCCATAAAAAGTTCAGTAAGCTTGGAAATTGCCTTGTAGAGTACAACAGGGAAATTATAGCTGGGAGTAAACTGTTGCTTATTTCAAAATAGCTAAAAGGGAAGAATTGTGATGTTCTCAGCAGATAAAAGATAAATGTTCAAGGCAATGGACATTTACCTACCCTGATTACACATTGTACAGAGGTATTAAAATATCACATGTACCCTCAAAAATATGTACTATTGTATATACTACCAATTTCAAAAAAGAAAATTGCCTGATAGGTTTTAACAGGGAGCAAAAGGCTATTACTTTAGATGCTTAGGAGCGGGTATGGACAAGGGCATTACTAGGTAACTTCAGTATTGCTCACGAGAAAAGGGGAACCAATAGATAAGAGCCTGAAAAAAAGGACACAAGGGATATAAGTTTTAGAATTGGAATAAAGGTGACTATTAGGACAAAAATACAAACTTGCAACTCAAAAAATATACCCTCCTCAATGCAAAACAGACCAAATAAGACACAAAGATAAATATCATTATTTCTAAAAGACATACAATATAAAACAACATGACAAAACTTTGAGGCCAGGGTATCAGTATTATCATTCAATATTCTTAAGTGAACTTAACTCAAAACTAAACAATTTTTCAGCAAGCCAAGCAAAATCCATCACCATGCAATACGTAGGAAATAACAGATTCGTGAAGGTTAAAAATATATGTTTAGACAAATATACAGCAAATGTAAATAAAAACAAAGTATAGGTCACTGTCTAGACAAAAGACAAGATAAAATTCAGACCAAAATCATGAAAAGGAACAAAACACACTTAGGTACTAAACTAAAGGATATAAATCACAATGATATATTAGTGATTTTTATGCACCTAAGACACAGCAACAATCTTACGTAAAATTTAAACTACAGGATATGCAAGGAGAAATGGACATAAACTTACTAATGATAGAATTTAATAGATTTCTATCAATCCAAGATAAACAAAGCAGACAAAAGCTTAGATACAGATCAACTTTGAATCCTGGTACCGAAGAATACACCTTTTTTTCAAATGCCAGTGAAGTATCCATGAAAATTGACCAATAAATTCAAAAGAACAGAACTAATATAAAAGAAATTCTTAGTAAAACTAAAAATTAAGACCAAAATATACAAAAAGGCCTTCTTCCCAGAAATATTTTTTAATTAATTTATTTATTTTTGAGACAGGGTCTCTTCTGTCACCCAGGCTGGAGTGCAGGGGCACAATCGTAGTTCACTATAATCTTGAATTCTTGGGCTTACGTGATACTCTTACCTCAGTCTCCCAAGAAGCTGGGACAACAGGTGTATGCCACCATGCTTGGCTAATTTTTAATTTTTTTTTTTATTGTTAAATCATAGCTGTGTACGTTAGTGCAATCTCCTGTACCCATTCTAAGATGCACCATAGATGTGGCCCCATCCATTACCCTCCTAATTTTTAATTTTTTATAGAGATGGGTTCTCACTATGTGACCAAGCTGCTCTCAAACTCCTGGCCTTCAGCAATCCTCCTGCCTTAGCCTCCCAAAGTGCTGAGATTACAGGTATGAGCTACTGTGCCTGGCTAAATTTTTATATTTTATAAAAAAACTCTTGGGTAAGAGAGGAACTATAAAATAAAATCACAGAATTTCTTGACAACTATAAGAAAAACATAAAAATTTATGAGATATAACTAAAGCAGTTATTGGTGGAAAACATATAGCATTAAATACATTAATAAAAGTGAAAATCAGTACCTGGCTCAAAAAGCTAGAAAAAGAACAAAAAACAAAAAGAAAGCACAGGAAGAAATCTAAAAGAGAAAAAGTCAGTAAAGGTAAAAATTAAAAGATTTTTTAATGAGTTAGAAAACAGAAAGGCAGTACAAATAATTGTTTTATTCCAAAAGCCAATTTCTTTAAAAAAGAAATCACCACATAATAATTTAAGATAATAATAAATAATTCAAGATAAAAGAAGCACAGATGTAAAAAAAAAAAAAAAACCATAAAAGCAAAGAAAAATTTTAAATTCATGGGAAGCTGCTTTGCCCTAACTCTATGCAAATAAATTTGAAAACCTAAATGAAATGACACATTTCCAGAAAAATTTACCAAAATTGACTCTTACACAGAAAATCCTAATGAACCAGTGCTTAGGAGAAATAAAATATTTCCAGAGATTTTACCTAAACACCACAAAGACCATCAGGTCCAAAGGATTTCATGTGGGAATTTTATTAAATCTATATAAATTAGATAATATAGTGTTTACAGAGTATAACATAAAAAGATTCCAAATTTTGTATGTGAAGCAGGTATAACATTAATCACAAAATCTGACAAAGATCCAACCAAAAAGGAAAACCACATGTAATGTCATTTATGGATTTCATTGCAAAATTTATAAATTATTTCTATTTGCAGACAATCTGAGCACCTATCTCCAAAACCCAAATCAATCAATGGAAAAGCTACTACAGATGAGAAGGAAATTTTTGTAAAGCATTTGAAAACTATAAAATCAGCTTATAAAAATCTATAACATTCATGTATATAAACCAAACCATTTAGAAAAGATCAAGGAAGAGAATATGACATCTGTGATACCAAAAAGAAAATAAAATACATAGGCATAAACTTAACAAGAAATATCTAAAATCTACATGGGGAAAATATTCCTGAAGGATTTATAAGTAGACTAAAGAAAAAAAAAGGAAAAGAAAAATACATCAAGTCCTTGGATAAAAACAATAGCATAAAGATGTCAGTTTTCCCCAAGTTAATTTACAAATTTAATGTAATGCTCCTACAATATTACCAGGCTTTCTTCTGGAGCTGCATAAATAAATGACATTTCACTTGGAAGAAAAAAAGAAGAAAGAAAAGTTAAGAAAACTCTTTAAAAGAAGACAGGATCAGAGTTACTGGCTCTAACCAATGTTAAAACATATAATCTAATCAAAGCAGTGTGATTATTGATATATATGTGTATATATATTTATATTATATTATTTATTTGAGACAGAGTCTCACTTTGTCACCCTTGGTAGAGTGTTATGGCATCATAGCTCACAGCAACCTTAAACTCTTAGGCTAAGGCGATTCTCTTGCCTCAACCTCCGAAGTAGCTGAGACTACGGGTGTCCAGCACAGCAGGCAGGGTGAGACAGGGTCTCGCTTTTGCTCAGGTTGGTCTGGAATTCTTGAGCTCCACCTCCTTGGCTTCACAGAGTGCTAAGATTATAGGCATGAGCCACCGTGCCTGGCCTGAAATACATATTTAGTTCTCAATCCTGTTTCCCAGCACACAACTCCTAAAATACTGGGAATCTCCCAAGTGTTGCCATTTTGTATGCTAATGATTGGCACCTGGCTGTGCAAAGGGAGCCCGTCCCCAGAAAGACCAAGGCATGATTTGAGGGTTGGGACCTTTAGCCCCAACCCCTGACCTTCCAGGGAGGAGCTGAAGGTAAGGTTGATCATCAATAATCAATAGTTAAATCAAGCAGGCCTATGTAATGAAGCTTCTTTAACATCCTGAAAGGACTGGGTTCGAAAAGCTTCCAAATAGAAGTTTCTGGAGGGTGGTGCACTCAGGGAGCTCATGGAAGCTCTTCCCCCATACCCGGCCCCACACATCTATTCATTTGTATCCTTTGTAATATCCTGTATAATAAACTGGTAAACATGCTTTCCTGAGTTCTGTGAGCTGCTTTAGCAAATTAATTGAGCCCCAGGAGGGGATTGTGGGATCCAGTTTGTAGCCACTTGGTCAGAAGCACAAATAGAGCAACTGGAGCTTGCAATTGGCATTTGAAGATGGGGGTGGTCTTGGAGACTGATCCCTCAACCTTTGAGACCTGATTCTATCTCCAGGTAGATACTATCAGAATTGAACTGAGAGGGCACGCAGTTGGTGTGCACTGCAGAATTGTTTGCTTGTTTGGTGTGTGGGGAAATATTCCCATACATCTGGTCATAGAAATCTCCTATGTTGATTGCTATTGAGTGAAAGAATAGAAAAAGCACATTGAGTTTGGTTTTTCCTACATGTACAGTAAGATAAACAATGCAGCAGAACAGCAGTATGAAAGTTGGTTCAATTGCCGATGGAAATTTGAGATGTGAAAAGGCAACATCTCAAATTAGTGGCAAAAATATGGCATTTCTGATGAGTTATATTGGGATATCTAGATGAAACTGGGATATCTAAATGAAAGAGATAGTATTAGTTTCATTCAGTATATGAGGCACCAGAAGATTTTCCAAATGGATCAGAGATTTAAATATAAAAAATGAAATAACACAATTATAAAAGAAAGATGGGTGAATTCCTCTGTAACCTAGGAGTTAGAAAATGATTCACTATGATTAAAAATCTGGAAGTTGTAGAGAAAAAGATAAATCTGATTACATTAAATGTTTTTTCATGACTAAAAAATGGCATAAGCAAAGTAAAAAGACAATTGGGAAAAATGTGCAACTTATGTCACAAAAATATATAAAGAATTCTAAAAAAATAGACAAGAGAAAAATCCTCTAGAAAAATAGACTAGAAATAAGAACAGTTCATTGAAAAAAGAAATGCAAATGGCTCTTGACCATATGAAAAGATGCTCGACCTCTCCCATTACAAGAGGAATACACATTAAAACACACTGAAATACATTTTACATATAAAATTGGCAGAGGTTCGTGTTGAGTTATGTATTAGGGTTCTCCAGAGAAACAGAACCAACTGGATAGAGAGAGAGAGGGAGAGAAAATGATTTATTATAAGGAATTGTCTTTATCTGACTGAGGAGGCTAGAAAGTCCTAAGAGCTGCAGCTGGCAAGCTGGAGACCCAGGAAAGCCAATGGTATAGTCCCAGTCCAAGTATAAGAGCATGAGAACCTCGAGAATCAATGGTGTAAGTTCCAATCTGAGTTCTAGTTGGAGGCTGAGGGCAAGAGTAGACCAATGTCCCAGCTTCAGGCAAGACAGAGGGAGAGAATGCGCCTATTCATCCTTTTTGCTCTATATGGGCTTCCATGAGGCCCATGAACACTGGGGAAGGCCATCTGTTTTACCCAGTCTGGCAATCCAAATGTTAATCTCATCCAGAAACACCCTCAAAGACACACTCAGAATAAAGTTTTGGGTTTTTTCCCATTTATTTATGTCTTTTCTTTATTTCAGTAATGCTTTGTAGTTTTCAAGGTATAAGTGTTTTTTCTTTCTTTCTTTCTTTTTATTGTTTGGGATTCATTGAAGGTACAAAGAATTAGGTTACACTGATTGCATTTGTTAGATAAAGCCCCTCTTATAATTGGGTCCCATGCCAAGAGGTGTGCCATACACCGTGACTCCACATCCTCCTGCCTCCTTCCCTCTCCCACTTGCTCATTCACCTACCCCCTCCCACAACCCTTGTATTAGCTCATCTACTACCTTCATATTAGAATTGAGTACAATGGATTCTTGCTTCTCCACTCTTGTGATGCTTTACTAAGAAGAATGTGTTCCACCTCCATCCAGGTTAATACAAAAGTTGTAAAATCTCCATCTCTTTTAGTGGCTGAATAGTATTCCATGGGATATATGTACCACAGCTTATTAATCCTTTCCTGAGTTGGTGGTCATTTAGGCTGCTTCCAGATTTTGGCAATTGTAAATTGAGCTACAATAAACAATCTAGTGCAAATGTCTTTATGATAAAAGTATTTTGTTCTTCTGTGTTGATGCCCAGAAATGGAATTGCAGGATCAAATGAGGGGTCTAATTTGAGTTCTTTGAGAACTCTTCATACTTCCTTCCAAAAAGTTGTATTAGTTTGCAGTCCCACCAGCAGTGTAAAAGTGTTCCCTTCTCTCCACATCCACGTCAGCATCTGGAGCTTTGAGACTTTGTGATGTGGGTCATTCTCACTGGGGTTAGGTGATATTTCAGGGTAGTTTTGATTTGCATTTCTCTGGTGATTAGGGACAATGAGCATTTTTTCACATGTTTGGTAGTCATTCAGCTGTCTTCTTTAGAGAAGGTTCTATTCATCTCTCTTGCCCAGTGATATATGGGATTGTTGGGTCTTTTTTTGTTGATTAATTTGAGTTCTCTTTTTATCAAGCTTCTGTCTGATTTGTAACATGCAAATATCTTTTCCCATTCAGAAGGTTGTCTGTTTACTTTGGTTGTTGTTTCCTTAGGTTTATAAAAGCCTTTTGGTTTAATTAAGTCCCATTTAAGAAAAAAAGAAAAGAAAAGAAAATTCCCATTCGTTTATTTTTGTTGTTACAATTGCCACAGAAGTCTTATTCATAAAATATTTCCTCCAGGCTGATATCTTCAAGTGTTTTCCCCTCACTTTCTTTGAGGATTTTTATTGTTTCATGCCTTAGATTTAAATGTTTTATCAATCTTGAATCAATTTTTGTAAGTGGTAAAAGGTATGGGTCCCAGTTTCAGTCTTTTACATGTGGTTATCTAGTTCTCCCAGCACCATTTATTATTGAATAGGGATTCTTTTCCCCAGTGTATGTTCTTGTTTGGTTTACCAAAGGTCAGGTATCTATAAGAGGTTAGTTTCATCTCATGGTTTTCTATTGGGTTCCAAATGTCAATGTCTCTATTTTTGTACCGATACCATGCTGTTTCCATCACTATAGGTGAAAGTCTGATACCCCTGGCTTTATTTTTATTACTAAGAATTGCCTTGGCTATATAGAATTTCTTCTAGTTCCATACAAAATGAAGAATTATTTTTTCCAAACCTTAAAATAATGATGATGGTATTTTAATGGGGATTGCATTGAATGTGTAGATTGCTTTGGGTAGTATAGATGTTTTCACAATGTTGATTCCAACCATGAGCATGGTATGTTCCTTCATTTATTAATATCTTCTGCTATTTCTTTTCTTAGGGTTTTGTAATGTTCCTTGTAGAGGTCCTTTAACTCTTGTTATGTATATTCCTAAGTATTTCTTTTCTTTTCTTCTTCTTCTTTTTTTTTTTTAATTTTTTTATGAAGCTACTGTGAAGGAAATTGCATCCTTGATTAGCTTCTCATCTTGGCTATTATTGGCATATACAAAGGCTACTGATTTGTGAACATTGATTTTATATCCTGAGACATTGCTGTATTTTTTGATGACTTCCAGGAGTCTTGTGGTTGAGTCTTTGGGGGTCTCTAACTATAAGATCATATTGTCAGCAAAGAGGGAGAGTTTGACCTCGTCTTCCCCCATTTGAATGCCTTTTACTTCTTTCTCTTGCCTGATTATACTGGCTAGAACTTCCAGCACTATGTTAAATAGTAGTGGCAATAGCAGAAAACCTTGTCTGGTTCCAGTGCTAAGTGGAAAATCTTTCAGTTTTACTCCATTCAGTATAATATTATCTGTGGGTTTGTCATAGATAGCTTTGATCAGATTAAGAAATGTGCAACCTATGCCTAAATTCTTCAATGTTCTAATTAGAAAAGAATGCTGAGTTTTATAGAATGTTTTTTCTGTATCTATTGAGAGGATCATATGGTCTTTGCTTTTGCCTCCATTGATATGGTGAATTATGTTCATAGATTTGCATATGTTAAAACCAGCCTTGAATTGCTGGGATGAAACTTACTTGATCATTATGACTGATCTCCTTTAATGTGTAGCTATACTCTATTGGCTAGGATTTTATTAAGAATTTTTGCAGCTGTATTCATAAGTGAAATTGTTCTGAAATTCTCCTTTTTAGGTGGGTCTTTTCCTGATTTTTGTATTAGGGTGATGTTTGCTTCATAGAACGTGGTGAGGAAGATTCCTTCCTTCTCAATTTTTTGGAATAATTTCTGAAGTATGGGTATAAGCTCATCTTTGAAGGTTGGATAGAATTCTGGTGTGAAGCCACCTGGACCAGGCCCTTATTTTTGTTGGGAGATTTTTAATTGTTTCTTCAATCTCAGTTCTTGAAATCAGTCTGTTCAAGATATCTATTTATTCTTGGGAGAGGATGTGATTCTAGGTATTAATCCATTCCCTCCACATTGTCAAATTTCTGGGCACAGAGTTTCTTCTAGTACTCAGAGATGATCTCTTGTACCTCTGTGGTTATTTCCCTTTTGTTGTTTCTGATTGAGGTTATTAGAGATTTTACTTTTCTGTTTCTAGTCAATCTGGCCAAAGGTTTATCAATTTTATTTTTTTTTTTAACCAAGTTTTTTTTCTTTTTTTTTTTTTTTTTTTTTTTGGCTGGGTGCCTGTGGTTCAACTGGCTAAGGTGCCAGCCACATATACCTGAGCTGGTGGGTTTGAATCCAGCCCGGGCCCACCAAACAACAATGATGGCTGCAACCAAAAAATAGCTAGGCATTGTGGCAGGCTCCTGTAGTCCCAGCTACTTGGGAGGTGGAGGCAGGAGAATCACCTGAGCCCAGGAGTTGGAGATTGCTGTGAGCTGTGATGCTATAGCACTCTACCTAGGGTGAGAGTTTGAGGCTCTGTCTCAAAAACAAACAAACAAACAAACAAACAAAAACCCCAGCAAACAACTCTTTGTTAATTTTCTGAATGATTCTTTTGTTTTCAATTTCATTCATCACTGATTTAATTTTGGTTATTTCTTTTCTTCTGCTGGGTTTGGGATTAGATTTTTCTTTTTTTAACAGTTCCATAAGATTGTTCGTGAGTTTGTTGATGCACTCTTTCTGTTTTTCAAATATAGGCATCTAATGCAATAAATTTCCCTCTTAAGACTGCTTTAGCTATATCCCACAGATTTTGGTAACTTGTGTCTTTATTGTTGTTAAGTTTGAGGGATTTAACAACTTCCTCTTTTGTCTCTTTCTGAACCCAACTGTCATTCAGCATAAGGTTGTTTAATTTCCAAGTCTTTGTGTGGGGATGAATGTTTTTGTTGGAGTTGAGTTCCACCTTTATTGCCTTGTGGTCTGAGAGGATACAAGGTATAATTTCTATTCTTTTAATTTTGCTGAGGTTTGATTTATATTCTAGGATATGGTTGATTTTGGAGTGCATACCATGGGCTGATGAGAAAAATGTATATTCCTTAGCTTTGGAATAGTGTGTTCTATATATGTCTATTAATCCCATTTGTTCTGGGGTCACATTTAAGTCCTTTGTATCTTTGTTTAGTTTCTGTTTAGAGGATCTGACCAGTTCTGTCAGAGGAGTTAAAGTTGGGTTAAAGTCCCAACTATTATGGTGTTATATTGCTCAGACCCATCAAGATCTGTTTCATAAATCTGGAAGCACTTAAGTTGGGTGCCTAAATATTAAAAATTGAAATATCTTCTTGTTATATTGTTCTTTTGACCAGTATAAAATGTCCATCTTTGTCTTTCTTAATTTTAATTGCTTTAAATCTGCTTATATCTCAAAATAAGATTGTAATTTGTCCTTTCTTTTGATTTTCATTAGCTTGAAATACTCTTTTCTGTCTTTTAACTCTGACTCTTAATTTGTCCTTCAAGGCTAGGTGTGTCCTGGAGACAGCATATGGATGGCTTGTGATTCTTTTATCCAATCAGCCAGCCTGGGCCTATTCAGTGGTGAGCTCAGTCCATTGACATTTATTGACAGAATTGATAAGTGTGGTTCTATTCATCTTATTATGTGAAAGTCCATTGTGTAGTTTTATCCTTTAGGCCATCGTGGAAGCTAAGTTTTGACCTTTAGCTTCTGAGTGTTTACTTTGCTAGTGGTCCATTATGGTGGTCAGTGTTGAGACTAAGTCTAAGTATTTCCTATAGGCTGGTCTTGTGGAGAATTTCCTCAGTGCCTGTATATCCACAAAAGATATGATTTCTCCATCAATTTTGAAGCTTAGTTTAGAAGGATACCAAATTCTGGGCTGAAATGGTTTTGGTTAAGAATGTTGAAGGTGAATGACCATGCTCTTCTGGTTTGGAAGGTTTCAGTTGAAAAGTCTTTTGTCATCCTAATAATTCTGCCACTGTAGATCAGTTGGTACTTACTCCTAGCTGCTTGCAGAATTTTCTCCTTCATCTTGATTTTAGACAGGTTCATTACAATGTGTCTTATAGAAGTTCCGTTTGAGTTGAGATGACCCAAGGTTTGATATCCATCTGAAAGTAATATATCTAGGTCTTTAGTAAAATTTGGGAAGTTTTCCTTTATGATGGTCTCCAGGAGGGCTTCCATTCCTTTCGGACAATCTTCTCCCCCTTAAGGAATCCATATTATTTGTATGTTTGAACACTTCATGGAATCTTGTAGTTCTCTAAGTGCCTGTTCCACTTTCTCTCTCTTCTTTTCTGCCTCTTTGACTACCTGGGTTAACTCGAAAACTTTATCCTCTAGCTCTGAGGTTCTTTCTTCTCCAGATACTTTCTACTGCCTCTTTATAATCCCTGATTGTCTCCTTTATTTCCTTAAGCACCACCATACCCTTTCTGTATTCTACATAGCTCTTGTCCGACCTTTGGTTTTCTTTCCATTTTCTCTTCCATTCCTTTTACTGTCTTCATCATCCAAATATTTTAAATTCACTTTGTGTCAAGTCCATTAATTCTTTACAGATGGAGTCTTCTGCAATAGCTGCCTCATAGTCCCTTGAGGGAGTTTCTCTGTTTTGGTTTTTCATGTTGCCTGAATTTTTTTGTTGGTTCCTCTTCATGCTTTCTTTCTTTTTGTTCACCTCCTTATCCTCCTTTTTTACTTCTCACTGCCTCCTTTGTTTCATATTGAAGTCCTTGCTCTTGATGACAGTATGATGCAATGTGTCACTGGGACACCAGGTGGTGCTGTGGTTTTTTTAGGAGATGGAGAGCACAGCCAGCAACCTCTATGGTCCTTGTTCCAAAGTTAGTTGCCTTCAATGATTACTTGATTGTTTCCTCAGCATTCAGATCCTGCTGGGTTGGCATGTTAAAGCTCACAAGAATCCTTCATGGGCAGGTCTCACAGTGTCCCCTGACTCCAGTTCCCATGAGGTATGGGAGTTCCTCAACCTGTTCCAAGGGTGGCATTCTGATCCTAGCAGGTGGAATTAAGAGGGCGGTGCTTTAGGTCCCTGCTAAACCTTCTTACAACCTTCCACAAGGGCAGCCCTCTGGCCATTGAGACCTTGTTAGTATGGCAAACCTATGGCAAATCCACAGTAGCCAGCATTCAAATCTGGTTGTTGTATACTGTTCAAGTCCACCCACTCTTCCAAGCTTTCCACTCAATGTGCAGCTTCCCACAACAATTAAAACCCTGGAAAGGCTTCCTCCCATCCCAGACCTCCATGAGGGGTCAGCTGTTCGCAACCAGTGGCAATCACTTGCTTAATTCATCAGATTTCCACCACTGTGGATCATATGCTGAATCCAGCTCACTACCTCCTTACTGTGCTCTCTCAGCTATGACTCCGGGTAAGGTTCCTGCTCTAGGTATGGCTGGGTTCCCTCTTTTTCCCCAGTCATTCTAGGAGAGCTCAGCTGAACAATCCTTCTGGTCTACCATCTTGCTCTGCCCCCCTACCCAGAATAAAGTTCAACCAAATTATCTGGGCACCCCTATGGCCCAGTAAATTTGACATATAAAATGAACCATCACAGGTAAGTACATGGAAAAGCAGGCATTTGTATTCATTGTTGGTAGGAATGCAAATTGTTATAACCTTTATGCAAGGGAATTTGAAGATACCTAACAAATTACATATGCATTTATCCTTTGCAATAGAAAAAAATACTGTAAGCTGTTTTTAGTAATGATATTGTTGCTGGTAATAATGCTGCCATTCTGAGACTGTGATTTGTGTAGTAAGAGAAAAGTCAAATGAGTATTTAAGATGGTGTCAGTGAAAAACTGAGATTTTTCAGTAAGATTTTGATAAGGTTAAGTTAAAATAGAGTAGTTTTGGATTTAAGTTGGAATTGCCAGCATAAACTCATAATGTATTTTATATATGTTCTGTCAATATAAATCACCTTAAAACAATGTTAAACCCTATAGCAATAACTACCCCTAGTCCCAGGTTGTGGTCTCTAAATAACACTTCCCATTAAAATGAGCCAGGGCTTTTTTAAGGCTCTAGGTCTGGAACAGATATGTACAGAATGAGCCTGAAATTATCTTTTCAAACTACCAGAAAGCAAAGAAGAAATCACAGACAATTAGGATCATATCAAAAAAACTTATGAGCCAACTTGACAAGGCTCTCACTGGCTAAGATGGGCCAATTTTAGCATTCTCTTAGATTGAATTCCTCTAAGAAAAGACCCCACGACATATTTTTGAATGCAAAGTGTTCACTTGGGAAGTGCAGGCACCACTGGTGGGGAATGGGGAATAGAGGCAGAGAAGGAAAGGCGGCTAACTAAAGGTACAATATCAAGCTAGGTACCACTGTGGGTGACTGAAGCTTAAGCCTGTGGGAAATTCTGAGAAATCATATAAAAAATACACCCCTGAGTGTTATCCTACTCGAGAGGTAAAGGAGCTGGGGTATATTTATACTAATTCTTCACTGATTGAGGCCTAATGGTGGGTAGGTTGTTAATTCTTTAGCCCTTCTTTATTTTGTATGTTACTAATTTCTAATTTTCTAGTAATAACATTTTTAAAGTAAAAATAAACAGATAAAATTATTTTTAATGATATCTTTTACTTGACCCAGCATATCCAAAACATTAATATTTCAAAACGTAATCAATATTAAAAAAACTATTTGAAATATTTTGCATTTTTAACACTAAATCTTCAAAATCACTGTGTATTTCACTTCTTTCTCTCTTTCTCTCTCTCTCTCTTTTTTTTTTTTTTGACACTGCATCATACCATGTCACCCAAGCTAGAGTGCAGTGGTATAATCATAGCTCACTACAGCCTCAAATTGGTGAGGTTAAGCAATCCTCTTGCCTCAGCTATATCTACAGGCATGTGCTACCACGGATAATTTTTAAAATTTATTTTGTAGAGACAAGGTCTGGATATGTTGCCCATATGGATATATGCTCATATTTGAATATGATGCTGGTCTTGAACTCCTGACCACAAGCAATTCTCCCACCTTGGCTTCCCAAAGTGCTGGGTTTACAGGTGTGAGCCACTGCATGTATCCTTGATTTCATAAAATTTACAGTTGAAAAAGTAGATTCACACTCCCAACTTGTTTCCAACTTCAGTTTTCTAACAACTGAATCAAGTATCCTTTTTTTAATGTAAATGTCTATTAAATACAATTAAATACAATTTAAAATTCAGTACTTCAGTTACACTAGCCACTTTTCAAATGCCCACCAGACAAATGTGATTAGTAGCTACTATGTTGGGCAATGTAGATTTATAGGATAAACTTGGTTTCAACCAAAAAAATTATAAGACAAAAATACAAATAATGGGAGCAGAATCTGCAGATGAAAGCGATCTAGGAGATATATCATTGCTTCCTATGAATCTTTTTTTTAATCTCTTTTTTTTTATTGTTAAATCATAGCTGTGTACATTAGTGCAATTGCCTGTACCCATTCTAAGATGCACCATAGATGTGGCCCCACCCATTACCCTCCCTCCACCAAAACCTCCCCCCTTCCTTCTCCTTCCTTGGTCCTTTCCCCATAGTCTTGTGCTATAGTTGGGTTATAGCCTTCATGTGAAAGCTGTAATTTGGCTTCATAGTAGGGCTGAGTACATTGGATACTTTTTCTTCCATTCCTGAGATACTTTGCTAAGAAGAATATGTTCCAGCTCCATCCATGTAAACGTGAAAGAGGTAAAGTCTCCATCTTTCTTTAAGTCTGAATAGTATTCCATGGTGTACATGTACCACAATTTGCTAGTCCATTCGTGGGTCAAGGGGCACTTGGGCTTCTTCCATGACTTAGCAATTATGAATTGGGCTACAATAAACATTCTGGTACAGATGTCTTTGCTATATTGCCTTTTGGTCTTCTGGGTATAAACCTAGTAAAGGAATTATAGGATCGAATGGCAGGTCTATTTTTAGGTCTCTAAGTATTCTCCAAACATCCTTCCAGAAGGGACGTATTAGTGGGCATTCCCACCAGCAGTGTAGAAGTGTCCCTTTCCTCCACATCCACACCAACATCTCTGGTTTTGGGATTTTGTTATGTGGGCTACTCTTACTGGGGTTAGGTGATATCTCAAAGTAGTTTTGATTTGCATTTCTCTGATGATTAAGGATGATGAGCTTTTTTTCATG
>CAUYPK010024091.1:0-16514 GCA_963574355.1 Loris lydekkerianus
GCTAACAAATGGAAAAACATACCATGCTCATGGCTGGGAAGAATCAACATTGTTAAAATGTCTCTTTTACCAAAAGCAATATATAATTTTAATGCAATTCCTATTAAAGCTCCATTGTCATATTTCAAAGATCTTGAAAAAGTAATGCTTCATTTTATATGGAATCAGAGAAAACCTCGAATAGCCAAAACATTACTCAAAAGTAAAAACAAAGCAGGAGGAATCACACTACCAGACCTGAGACTGTACTATAAATCGATAGTGATCAAAACAGCATGGTAGTGGCACAAAAACAGAGAAGTAGATGTCTAGAATAGAATAGAGAACAAAGAGATGAATCCAGCTACTTATTGTTATTTGATCTTTGGCAAGGCAATTAAAAACATTCAGTGGGGAAAAAGATTCCCTATTTAACAAATGGTGCTGGGTGAACTGGCTGGTGATCTGTAAGAGAATGAAACTGGACCCACACCTTTCACCATTAACTAAGATAGACTCTCACTGGATTAAAGATTTAAACTAGAGACATACTTAAAGAAAGTGCAGCGAAAACTCTTGAAGGAATCGGCCTGGGTGAGTATTTTATGAGGAGGACTTCCCAGGCAATTGAAGCAGTATCAAAAATACACTATTGGGACCTGATCAAACTAAAAAGTTTCTGCACAGCCAAGAACATAGTAAGTAAAGCAAGCAGACAGCACTCAGAATGGGAGAAAATATTTGCAGGTTATACCTCCGATAAAGGTCTAATAACCAGAATCCACAGAGAACTCAAACGTATTAGCAAGAAAAGAACACATGATCCCATCTCAGGGTGGGCAAGGGACTTGAAGAGAAACTTCTCTAAAGAAGACAGACGCATGATCTACAAACACATGAAAAAAAGCTCATTATCCTTAATCAGCAGAGAAATGCAAATTGAAACTACTTTGAGATATCACCTAACCCAGTAAGAGTAGCCTACATAACAAAATCCCAAACCAGAGATGTTGGAGTGGATGTGGAGAAAAGGGCACACTTCTACACTGCTGGTGGGAATGCACACTAATATGTTCCTTCTGGAAGGATGTTTGGAGAATACTAAGAGACCTAAAAATAGACCTGCCATTCAATCCTATAATCCCTTTACTAGGTTTATACCCAGAAGACCAAAAATCACAATATAACAAAGACATGTGTACCAGAATGTTTATTTCAGCCCAATTTATAATTGCTAAGTCATGGAAGAAGCCCAAGTGCCCATCAACCCACGAATGGACTAGCAAATTGTGGTACATGTATACCATGGAATATTATGCAGCCTTAAAGATAGATGGAGACTTTACCTCTTTCATGTTTACATGATGGAGCTGGAACATATTCTTCTTAGCAAAGTATCTCAGGAATGGAAGAAAAAGTATCCAATGTACTCAGCCCTACTATGAAGCTAATTTATAGCTTTTATATGAAGGCTATAAGCCAACTATAGCACAAGACTATGGGGAAAGGGCCAAGGAAGGGGAAGGGAGGAAGAAGGGTATGATGGAGGGAGGGTAGTGGGTGGTGTCACACCTACGGTGCATCTTAGAATGGGTACAGGTGAAACTTACTAAACACAGAATACTAATGTCTACATACAATAACTAAGAAAATGCCATGAAGGCTACGTTGAACTATTTGATGAGAATATTTCAGATTGTATATGAAACCAGCACATTGTACCCCTTGATTGCACTAATGTACACAGCCATTGTTTAAAAAATAAAAAAAAAGAACCTAATAGATTAACCCCGTCCCACTGAGAAGGAGTGTACCAAGGACAGACGCCTGACAAGCAGGTAATTCCTCTTACAAACTCCCTGGAAAGAGAATAAGTGGGCTGAGGGACTAGGAATACTTCACTAATCAGTGTCTCTCCAGATGGATAGAAGCAGGACACATCAGTGTAAAGCATTTCTGCGCAAATACTTAAGACCTGAAAAAAAAAAAAGGTTATTTGCTTCTAATAATTAGAGAATAAGTGTGGTAAACTATTATATTTTTGTCTTTTCGAGAGCTTCAGGGAAGGTTAATACTAAGCACATACATTCAATTGTAATAGTTTTCTCTGCTATGGCTATTTGTACAGAAATATAAATAATGTATGAAATAAAGCAAGTTCATAGTCATTCCTTTATATTATAAAATTTAAGACTGTACATTTCAATATATTCTAAGAATTGCTTCACTCTCAGCCATCCATGTAATGTCATTTACCACGATGGCACACTTCAGGATAGCACTTCAAGGACATAAGTATCTTATCAATACAGACATAGCTCACATTTTATAAAAACACTGTTAACAAATTTTGAAAATAAAGACATGCATTTTTTTTTTTAATTTAGACTTTATGTTGTCATTAATCAGGGCTACAGATAAAGGGAATGTTGGAAGAGATGATCAATAGTGAAGAGCTGAAAGTTAAATCAGTTTCACTAATGTTTTCTGCAGTAAAGTTCATTTGGAGTTGATAAGAAAAACACAGGTGAATCGGAGGTATAAAATTCCTCTTTACTATGCATCATATATTTTGCACACCATTAAGTTCATTTCTTTCTGAGAGTGCCTCAAATCTATTTGATTGAAATCAGTGATTGATCAAAATAGAGGTTATGAAAAATAAATTATCTTTAAATAAGCATGTTCTATTCAAGTGCTTTGTGGTGATGATGTGCCAGTGTGGATAACAATCCTTAGTCTTTCCCAAATTCTTACAGTTTGATCCACTGACACCACAGTTTTCTTAATTTCCTGACCAACAGCATTGTGTGCAATTGCCATGCATGGCCAACAGCTGGTGCCTTTAACCCAGCAGATGTGTCTGTGTCTGAGCTGTAATCATAGCACAGGCAGAGTCCAGGATTTTTTTTTCCCTTCACACTCTTCTCCCAGATGCAGAAACTTCCTTCAGAAGACAAAGGAATGTTCATAAAAATGGCATAGGGTGTGCATGGGTTTAATAAACACAGTCTCTGGTGCATAAAGAGCCTCTTTCCTAGTACAGTGGGATTACACAACATTCACTCAAGACATTTGAAATGATTCCTAAAAGACCAAATCGTACAGCCAATGGAATCACACAACTATAGAACACTGAAAAAATACCCATTACTCAGTTTTGACACACATCGTATGGGGCCACACATTAGACAGGGCTGGTACAATGTGTCAAAGCTGAGTAATGGGTATTTTAAAAGGAAAAAGCTAAAGTTACTTAAGCTTACCATCCTTCCATGCTGGTTAAACTACTTTTGTTCTATTACCTAAATTTGTGTAACCACACAACAATGCATAAACTTCTCATGCCCCAGTTTATATAACTCCTGATGATGGCACCACCTTGGTGTGGTCCCACCTCCACCACTACCTGGCCTGTCTCTCCAGACAGGTTACTAAGCAATGTCTCATCTCTAACAGTAGCATTCACTTTATATATTGTGAGATTAAGTGAAGTAATAATATATATACATATAAGAGTGTATACCATACAGCACTCAGCAAATGATAGCTAGTTTCACTATCAACTGTTTTCAAAACCAGTTAATCACCAAAATTCAAAGCTTATTTGATTCAATATGATGCATAATGTATTTTTTTAATGAAAGTATGGGCATAGAAAGTGGATTCACACTTTTTTTTTTTTAGAATGGCATTAAGAACCTTAAGAATGTATGTTCTTAAGTTCAGAAAAACCAGACCTCATTATGTAGTTGAAATTCTGGCAGTTAGCAATTTTAAAGCTAATTTTAATAAAGTGAGACTTCAAAGTTGTTTTGTCCACTCAAGGTAAAGTAAGCATTGTGACATTATTGAAATCTGCATAAATGCCTAGCCAGGGTAACCACTTCCACACTGATGAGCAGAATTATATACTGTGTTTTTAGTGTTGTCATCACAGCCAAAACAAATTAAAGTTGCTATCAACAAAAACAGGATTCATCCAAGATTCACTCATGCTAACAAAACAGATGCCTCTGAGATAGTAGGCTTGAATTTCCTGAATAGACTTCAATCACCCACCTTTTGACTCTATTTTAACTGCTTTAAAATATTAATTTCTAATGAAGAATATTATGTCTTTCCACTTTTACTTAGATACTAGAATCATTTTCCCATACTTGGCTGAACAAAAATTATGTTCATATTCATTTTTAAGTGAATGTTTTAAATGAAAAAGCCAACTATAGAAATTCCTGGAGAGAATGCTGAGACTCCTGATGATATGTCTATAAAGGAGTCTGAAAAATACTCTCAGTGTGATTATATAAACAAAGTTAGGGGCTAGCTCTCATAGCTCAGTGGATCTCAATAAGGCAAAAACTACCCAGCAAACTAGATCATGTTTTCAAATTATTAATGTAGGATTTTGTGTCTAGTACTTTTGGAAGTACTGTCAAAATTTATATTGACAATGACATTAATTACTGAAAGCATGCTTCCCTTCATGTATAACTCTTCTCGAATGTACCTAATTATCTAGAAAATATTCCAAAATGATATAGTCTAATTTTATTCACTGGAACATTGGTTTGTTTTTTATTCACTATGTCTCTACACACTTAATATATCCACACAGATACACTAATTGCCTTTTACATACATAGTATGCTCTTTTTTTAATTTGCATTTACAACCCAAAGATGTCTGACTTGCAGAGTAAACTTAAATATTTGCATCAAGAAAAACTTGAGCTCTATATTAAATACTTGATACCTCCCAACACATTGTATTTTTATGGTCTGCCTTTATATGTTCTCTGTCTACTTAGTTGGTGAATGACAACTATAGTTACTGTTTTCTAATTTCCTGCTTCATAAATTGTACCCCAAATTAGTCATCTCAGTTTTAACAGTGGCAGTTAAAGAAAAGGTAATGGTACCAAAAGAAAACAAAGGCGGAAGTAAATAATGGAAAGGGAAAAGGGAGGGATTACTGCTGAGCAGTCATTCCCAGAGTTATTCCCTCTAGTTAGAACAAATCATTTTTAGGAAGGAACACTGACTGGTTTTGTATGAAGAATCCCTAATAGGAAAGTTTAATAAAATAGTTTTTGAAGGAACACTTGATGCAAAATTAAGTGAGAAAAATTATCGAATATCATTGGGCTTTTGAAAGAGTGGTCTAAACAAAGAAAACTATTTTACAAAGAGAACCCATAAAGAATAGACATTTTAAAGCCACTCCCCTTAATTCATTCGAAAGGGAAGCTCAGTCTTTTGAAGTTGGGAAATTTCAACCTAAAGATACAACTTTCCTTTCTCAACAACACTAAGTCAGGGTGTGGTGGGTCATGCCGGTAATCCTAGTACTCTGGGAGGCTGAGGCAGCAGATTGCTTGAGACCAGCCTGAGAAAGAGGGAAAGCCTGTCTCTCCTAAAAATAGAAAAACTAGCTGGGTGTATTGGCACATGCCTATAGTCCCAGTACTTCAGATGCTGAGGCAAGAGAATTGCTTAAGCCCAGAAGTCTGAGGTTGCAGTGAATTATGATGCCACAGCACTCTACCCAAGGTGACAAAATGAGAATCTGTCTCCAAAATAATAATAATAATAAACCCAAACAAACAAAACTAATGTAGAGACCTAACTAAATATCTTACATATACCTTTTGTTTCAATTTTGCACAATTTACATCAAGACAATCTCTATAACTCTTATTGGTATTTTGTTTAAAAGATTGTCTTTGATAGATTTGTGAATTAGATTTTAATAGCCCAAGACTATCAACCAGGGCAATATTCAAGACCTTGTAAAATCACAAAGAAGTTAAGGTGAATCTGACACCCATTTCCCTTTCTAAATACCCAATTCCCTTTCTAAATGTGACCTTTTTTAAGTATGAAAAGCAAAACATATACGAATCAAAAAAGAAGTAGCAATTTGATAGTTTTTTGATATGTGCTAAATCTTATTATGTAGTAAACTATTCACTTAGATAGACTTAACAACTGATCAATATGATTCCAACTCTACAAGAAATGTATTTCAGGGGATAGGATTTTCTTTGTGTGGAACCTAAGATTAACTGGAAAGCTAATGTGAAAACAATGCCTTTTCTTGCATTCAGATACATACAGAATCTCTTACATTTGCAGAAGCTTCCATCATGTCAAGCAGTTGAATTACAGTGTTCAGATTTATAAGTAGATGTTCTTAATTAACAATAAGCCATATGCATCAAAGCTTTACAATGAAATATTTCCCTAGCTACTTAAACACATATATTATTCACATTTTAAAAGCATTTTCCAGATTTTTAATCCCTAATATACACAAATGGCTTGTGTAAAACTCTTTAAGCATCAATTAAACATACAACCTGCCCCCCCACTCCCTATTCGGGGAAATAAATTGCAGTAAATAGAAGATGAATTTTAAAATAAACCTTTGAAAAAAATTGTGCTAAGCTAAAGGAACTGATATATATAAAATGGGCTGTTAAAGAGAGAGATGTAACTAAATTTGAACGTTCAAAAAATGAGAGGACATAGTGCTTATACTTCATATAATATACTCCTCATATAATATAGATCTCTTTCAAAATATCAATAGTATGTTTTGCATAGATTTCTGCCTTTTAGTCATAGTACCCTTTAGCATCTGCTGTGCAATAAACTACCTCATAATATATAATAGTATATTCAAGCAACAATTGTTTATTTAGCTCAAAATTCCATAGGCAGTCCTTCTGGAATGGTCTGGGATGGTTGTTCTGAGGTACTCTCCTTCAGGTCCCTTGGCTGGCACAGCTGAAGCAATTGGAGCCTCTCTCCACATGGTTTCTCATCCTCTAGCAGGTCAGCCTGGGTGAGGACATGATGTTCTGATGAGCTCTGTGAGAGAGATTCCCAATGTGCAAATATTTTTCAGGTGTCAATTTGTTCCTCTCCCATTGACCAAAGCCAGTCACAAGGCCATGCCATATTCAACAGGGCAATGAAAGTCTTCACCTCTTATTGAGAGGAGCTGCACATATTGTCATCGTTTTGGCATCTACCACACCCACAATATTTCCGTATTTGTGGTCTTTCAATTTACTGCCTGAATATCTCTCAAATTCATTCATGTCCCTCTCTGGAGAGATTTCCTAGAAGAAGCTTTCATCATCTCCCATTGGACTACTGCAGCAACCAACTGATGGGACTCTCTTCAACCAGGATCACTTCCTGATAAGAATGCACCCAAGAAAACTTTTTATAACACAGATAATATTAAAAATCTTTCAATGCCTTTCTATTACCTAAAGATAAATCCCCAAGTCCTTCCTTTGGTCTACAGGGCTCTCCATGATCTACTTTATGCACCTCAAATATATCTTGTGGCCTCCCATAATAATGACTAATGACTTGTACAGTAACACAAGAGTGCATGGCTAGAGACCTGGTCTCATCTAAAAGGTTCTACAAAAAAAGAAAATTTGTTCTTAGGTTTAAAAGGTATATAAGAGGTACCTTAAATAAGCTGCGAAAAGGGGATAAGTATTAAAAAACAGTTACAATTTCACATTTATTTTTATGATATATTACTTGTTGAAAACTGAGAGTATACCAGTTTTTCTCACTGCCAAATCCCTGGTGCCTATCAAACTCACTGGTAAGTGGCTATTCCCTAATAAGAAAGTTTAAGACAACAAGATTAACTTTCAGATACTTAAGCAAAGATTGCAATTTTAGACTTACATGAACATTGCCATATTTCGAAAATCAAAAGTTCATTAATGTTTGAAACCATTTTATTTAAGACATATGGTGTTTGTGAGCTTTACATCAGAAATAAGAAAATTTGGATTTTAGGACTAATTTAGCCATTACCTATCTCTGTTAAACATTCTTATTCTCGGTTTCCTCATGAGTAAAGTGAGAAAGTCTGTGGAAATAGTATCTAAAGTTATTTCCAATTTTTTAACATTAAGTGATGTTATAATTCTGAGACTTGAAATAAACAGAAAGTTAGAAATAAGCTTTCTGTCAGATGTGAACACATTATCCATTTATTTGCTTAATCTGCTTTATATTTATAATATGTCTTCAATTTAAGTAGCCAAAGGATATAATTATATATAAAAATTAAATTGTTCAAAATGTTAAAATGTAGAGACTTAATAACCCTGAAACATTAAAAACTAAAGCAAAGAATAGAGAATAGATTAAACATATAATGTAAACAATGGAATGAAGTAAAATTAAATAGCAATCTCCTCATCTCAGTTAATAGACTAATGGCCCTAAATTTTTGAACCACTTAGATGTCTCACATTGAAAACATGCTAAATTTCTACAAGTTTGGACATATGGGACTCACTTATGAAGCATCTGGAAAATCCCAAAATCAAAACATGCACTTCAGCAGGACAATTTCAAAAGAGTATAACCCAGAGGCTATGTCCTCTAAGCTGAGTATAGCAGGAAATAGTTGGGCCTCCATATGTCAGGACAAAATTATTGCAGCACTTCTCAATAGGACATTTGAAAAGAGAAAATCAAATAGGCAACACAGCAGTAGGTATTTTTTAATATATTTCAGATTTTACTCAAACAAAAAAGCATATGGGATTCTAAGGTAATTCTATAGTGAATCAAAAAAGAGATTTTGAACTTCTGATACAAAAAGTCATGAATTTTGTTTTCATAATTTTTTGAGGTTTTTGAGTTAAGTTCCTATTTATTGAAGAATATACTTAAGCTAGACCATTAGAAAACCAAAGTTCATCTTCAGCTATGCAATGTAACTTTAATATCTCAGTCTTCAGTGCAAATGGAAATAGGTGATAGAATAGATTCTGGAGGCTTACCATCAGGGATTTAATGCAAAATCCCCTTCAGAAAACTGTATTGAATAATTTTGGATTTGATGAATTAAGTGCCAATGTTGTAGAGTAGACACTAAAATAGAAAATTATAAATTCCAATTAGAGGATAGAAAAAAAAAAAAAAAAAAACAGAACACAGAAAAGAGCAGATAGAAATTTTAAAATGCAACATAAACAAGAGAATAGAAATAGCACCTAAAAAGATTGTAGAATTAAACCAAAACACACCAATCATTACATTAAATATAAATGGGCCATGTTCTAATTAAAAGACATAGATTTATTAAAGCACAAAAACCAAATAAATTTTTTGTTAATGATGCATATAAAAATAAGAATACAGAAAGATTAGAAATGTTAAAGTTGAAATTAGATATACCTTGGAAGTATTAATACTCTTTCCAAAAAAAATGGAATTTTAGTTATAGCATTAGTGTATTTCAACAGAGTCACTTGGTAATGGGAAAAGATGCAATGGACTACAAATCAGCAAGAAATTTTAAAATTTTAAATTTTAATGTATTTATTAGAGTCGCATATGTTGATAAAATTAGAAGGATAAAAATACAAATCAAGGCTGGATGCAGTGGCTAATGCCTATAATCCTAGCATTCTAGGAAGCCAAGGTGGGCAGATCACTTGAACTCAGGAGTTTGAGACCACTAAAAATAGAAAAACTAGCTGGTCATTGTAGCAGGCACCTGTAGTCCACCTACTTGGGAAGCTGAGGCAAGACGGTAGCTTAAGCCCAAGATTTTGAGGTTGTTGTGAGCTATGATGATGTCATGGCACTCTACCCAGGGTAACAGGGAGACTCTGTCTCAGACAAGAGAAAAAATACAAATCAAAAATATGAGTGAGAGATTTTAGGCAAATTTTCTTTAAAAGGATATGAGAGAAGCAAAAAGCCAATAAGCATATGGAAAACTTGGACAGCACAACTTAAAAATTCCACCCAATAGATTTTTATAGACCACTTCACTTGATTCAACAACCACAAAATGCACAATCTTTTATAATGTGCACATTAATAAAAATTGAACTTATGTTGGCCTAAAAAGTAAATTCAACAAATTTCAAAGAATTTAAATGATATAGGTCATTTCTATGACTAAAAACTGTAAGTTAATAAAAAAAAAAGAAAATACCAGAAATATCCTGTATGTTTGGAAATTAAGGAAGGTGCTTCCTTTTTAACATACTTTAAAATTCATGTCAAATTTAGAAAATATTTTAAACTTAAATACAAGCCAACTGAAATTAGACTAAAAAATTGATTGCTTAGTATCCATGTAAAGGACAGAAAAATGAAAATTAATGATTTAATTATCCATTTCAATGAAATGGTTTAGTAAAACAAATATAAAGAAGTAAGGGAGGATAATACAGAAGTAAGAAACAGAATTTAATGAAATAGAAAATAAGCATACTACAAAGAGGGTCAACAAAGCCAAATTTAGTTTTAAAAACCTAGTAAAATTGACAAGCTTTTGGTAAGATTAATCAAAAAAAAGAAAAGACATAAATAATCAATATCAGTAACACAAAAGTGGATGTCATTTATACTGACATATATATTTTAAAAATAAGATATAAGCAAGCTAGTTAAAAAGATTAGAAGATTTCAACAAAATAAACTAATTCCTAGAAAAATGTTAACTTACCAAACTGGATAAATGAAGAAATAGAAAACCCAGGTAGTCTATTTTAAAAATTGAAATAGTAGTTGTACGTTTTCCCACAAAGAAAATTCCAGGTTTAGCCTGTTTCAATAGCTCCAAAAACATATGCATGAACTAATTCCAGTACCATAAGAAGACTTCCAGAGAATGGAAACAAAAGGAACACTCCTCAAATAATTTTATGAGGCTACTCTAACTTTGAAAACAAAACTAAGAAAGAAGTTAGGGGAAAATTTCTAGGCATCTCATTCAGAAACATTAAGTGCAAAAATACTGAGAAAATATTCATGACAAATGTAATAGAAAAATACATTAAAAGATAATGCATCATTAGCAATTTGAGTGTATCTCAGAAATGTTAGATTGTTAGAACATTAGAAAATCAATGAGTATAATTCACTATACTAACATATTTAATGCAAAATATTATATTATCACCTCATGAATGCAGAAAATATATTTGATAATATTTAAAACCTACTTTTAGAAAGGTCCTTAACATAATAAATAGTATTTACCAGATACCTAAAGGTAATATAATGAGAGAAAATGAAAGTACTGCTTTTGTAATTAGGAAAGTGAATTTTCGAAACATGTATGTGTATTTTATTCAAGATTTTACACATGTATTTCATAAGAAATGGTGAAAAAATACCAGCTACACAACGAAATGAAATTATTTGCTAGGACTTTACCAGGTAGGTAAACATCGACTAGAATAGCACAAAACTCTCTTGCAAGTGAATAAGGAAAAGACAATCAATAGAAAAATAAGGTAATTAACAAAACAGGCAAACTGAATGGTTAAAAACATACAAAGATCTTTAACCTCAGTAGGAATCAAAGAAATTTCAATTGACATAATGACAGCATAGCACTTTGCTTTACCAAGTAAGAAAAACATTCAAAGAAAAAAGTGGCCCATAGCAAATATTGCAAGAAGTTAATACCTTTTGAATCTTGGAGGTAAATATGAATGCAGATATATTTCAAAATCATTAAAACTGAACCCTGTGTGGTGGTGCATACCTGTAGTCAGTCCCAGCTACTCGGCAGGGTGAGGCTGGAGGATATCTTTGAGATCAGGCCAGGCAACATAACAAGGCCTCCCCCCTAAAAAGAAAAAACTATATAATAATAATTAAAAACTATTTCAAAGTAACCTTACAAAGAATTTTGTATTTGAAGTCAGACTTCATCTTGACTCTATGTTCACTAGCCGTGTGAACTTTCACAAATTTTATACCCTCTCTAAACCTCCATTATGTTTCATTTATGGGACAGCATGTTTATGTGTCCTGTATGATCATTTGTAAGGATTAATAAGAAATTAAAATTCTAACAGTAGCATCCCCAAAGAATGCCTGTCAGAAGTAGAGTTCTATAAATATTTTCCTTTCTTTTCCATAAGAAATTATTGAAAGCAGATTATTTTGCATGTGACCTCAAGCCTTCAACATCTCTTCATTTCTTCATCCATGAAATAGAATGATAATATTTCATTCATCTACACCAGGTAGCCTCCTAAAGCCTATCACCCTCTAATGGCTTATGTAATGTGCTTATTTATTAAGTTTACTATTGATAGTCAGCCTCACCAGGCTGCTATGTAAACTCAACAAAGACTGAGGCCTTTGCTTTTCCAATAATGCACTACTCTACCCAGAACATTTCTTGCACTGCACTCACTAAATATTTGTTGAATGAATTAATGCATGAAAAGCACATACTTTGGAAAAAAGTAACCTTTGTGCTTTAAGCCATTTAAACTTTTATTGCCACAAATAAATAACTATTGTCTTAATTTTCTTATTTGTGGAATTGTAGATATTTTGGATACAGAAATGCAAAACATTCACAGAAAGTTTCAACAGATAGACATTAACATTTACAATTCTTAACTGTAAATGTGACAACTTGGGTAACAAGATGAACTTTTCTTAAGGACTTGTGACATTGCCAGTAAGTAGTCCTCTTAGAATCCTATGCTATCGAAAACAGAGAAACGTGGGTTAGGTGTGTATAAGGAATGACATTGTAAACAACGTGTCAAGTAATGAATGCCCCAAATACTGCTCCAGGTCTCCCAGAATAATTATCTGATAAGTTCTAGATTTGTAGTTGAAAAGTAATGTGACTCCATCAGTATGATATTTGTAAATATTTCTCTGTAAGAAGTACATTGGATTTATGTCCCATAACCAACCACCTAGAAGGAAAAATGTACTCAGATGTTTGCCAGAGTCTTGTACTTTTTATGTTTGTCAAAAAAATAAAAACATAGCTATCTTACATGGCAAACTACATTCTAAATGTAGGTACAAAAATAAGTTTATGGGACACTCTATTACAACTTTAAACAAGTATTTAAATCTCATGCCAAGTTTCAAGTGGAGACAAAACTGTGAACAATTATTGGTCACACCACTGGCAGTGTGGGAGGGAGGGCCCAAGCCATCCCCAGCACACATGTGGTCACTCAAGAACCACTCTGCTGTGCCCTTTCTCAAATCCAGCAAAAAGCGCAAGCATCTTGATCTCATTCATTTATTCTGCTTCTAACAGCTGTGATAATTAGAGATGCCCTCATAGTTGAATCAGAACATTTTCCAGTCAACAAAGTAAAGAGCATTTCAGCAATTTGTCCAGATACCCTTTTGGTCTGGAGTGTGTGTTTTGCGAGGTCAGGCATATAAGAAGACACAGATCATACCGAATTGAGGCAAACTGTAACACAGTGAGCATTTTAGAAAGAACTGACAAATTACTCACCTAACAGTGTTCTCAATCAGTTAGGGTTTTCACTGTCTATGATTTTCTGTAAATAGACTTAACCATGGTTTTCATTAACATAGAGGTTAAGTATCCCTTTAAATGATACAAGGAAAAAAAAAGAAGTAAATGATATCTTCTCCACCTTCACAATTGTGCCTTCACAATTGAGTTTGAGAGAAATGACATGAACATATATATTTTTAAAAAGACAACATCAGATTAATAGTTTCTAAATAAATCACAGAGATGGTCAACAGAGGGAGATACCAAAATGGGCAAGAGTGCTTTGCAGAGGGTCTCAGTTGGAAAGAAGACAGAGGAAGAAAAGATGCTCTGTGCTAAGGACAACAGTGTGGAGATGGGGCAGGCAAGCTGGATCTGACAGATATACAGGACTGGTGCTACAAGGGAAGAGAATTGCTCAGTCTTAGCCATAGCTCAAGGTCAGGAATTGTAGCATCCCGCCAGCAGTTGTCTGGTTTATGTTGTACATGAACATATATGCAAGACCAGAAGCTGGTCTTATCCATAGTAAACTGACCTGTCTTGCCTATCTCCAGTCAAGCTCTGATACCCAATAAACCCTCTCATGATTAGCACCACCCAGGCCTGGATCCCCACGGAGCCCTTTAAACCACATCAGAACACTACGGGTAGAAATATCAGTGCCCTCTATTAATCATGAGGACACATTGTTTTTCTCATAAAGTAAAGAACACAAGCCCACTGTAGCAATGAGTTTGATACAATGGGGCTGAGAAAGAGTCAGCCAGAGTGGTGATAGAGTTCCTGGGTGTTTAACTCAGGCAGCCATCCCACTGGCTCAGAACACTGGCTGTCCCACTTCATGAAGGGCTGACATTGGGCAAATCCCTGAGCCTCAATGTGCTCTTCTTTTTTTTTCTTAATTTTATTTATTTCTTTTATTGTTAAATCATACTGTGTATATTAGTACAATCAAGAGGTACAATGTGCTGGTTTCATATACAATCTGAAATATTCTCATCAAACTGTTCAACGTAGCCTTCATGGCATTTTCTTAATTATTGTATGTAGACATTTGTATTCTTCATTTAGTAACTTTCGCCTGCACCCATTCTAAGATGCACTGTAGATGTGGCCCCACCCATTACCCTCACTTCACCAAAACCTCCCCCCTCCCTTCTCCTTCCTTGGCCCTTTCCCCACAGTCTTGTGCTATAGTTAGGTTATAATCTTCATGTGAAAGCTATAATTTAGCTTCATAGTAGGGCTGAGTACATTGGATACTTTTTCTTCCATTCCTGAGATACTTTGCTAAGAAGAATATGTTCCAGCTCCATCCATGTAAACATGAAACAGGTAGTCTCCATCTTTTTTAAGGCTGCATAATATTCCATAGTATACATATACCACAATTTGCTAGTCCATTCGTGGGTCGATGGGCACTTGGGTTTCTTCCATGACTTAGCAATTATGAATTGGGCTGAAATAAACATTCTGGTACACATGTCTTTGTTATATTGTGATTTTTGGTCTTCTGGGTATAAACCTAGTAAAGGAATTATAGGATCGAATGGCAGGTCTATTTTTAGGTCTCTAAGTATTCCCCAAACATCTTTCCAGAAGAAAGATATTAGTGTGCATTCCCACCAGCAGTGTAGAAGTGTGCCCTTTTCTCCACACCCATGCCAACATCTCTGGTTTTGGGATTTTGTTATGTGGGCTACTCTTACTGGGGTTAGGTGATATCTCAAAGTAGTTTTGATTTGCATTTCTCTGATGATTAAGGATGATGAGCTGTTTTTCATGTGTTTGTAGATCATGCGTCTGTCTTCTTTAGAGAAGTTTCTCTTCAAGTCCCTTGCCCACCCTGAGATGGGATCATGTGTTCTTTTCTTGCTAATATGTTTGAGTTCTCTGTGGATTCTAGTTATTAGACCTTTATTGGAGGTATAACCTGCAAATATTTTCTCCCATTCTGAGCGCTGTCTGCTTGCTTTACTTACTATGTTCTTGGCTGTGCAGAAGCTTTTTAGTTTGATCAGGTCCCAGTAGTGTCCTCCTCATAAAATATTCATCCAGGCCAATTCCTTTAAGAGTTTTCCCTGCACTTTCTTCCAGTATTTTTATAGTTTCATATCTTAAGTTTAAATCTTTTATCCAGTGAGATTCTATCTTGGTTAATGGTGAAAGGTGTGGGTCCAGTTTCAATATTCTACAGGTTGCCAGTCAGTTTACCCAGCACCATTTGTTAAATAGGGACTCTTTTTCCCACTGAATGTTTTTAATTGGCTTGTCAAAGATTAAATAACAGTAAGTAGCTGGGTTCATCTCTTGGTTCTCTATTCTGTTTCCGACATCTACTTCTCTGTTTTTGTGCCAGTACCATGCTGTTTTGATCACTATCAATTTATAGTACAGTCTTAGGTCTGGTAGCATGATTCCTCCTGCTTTGTTTTTATTTCTGAGTAATGTTTTGGCTATTCGAGGTATTTTCTCATTCCATATAAAACGAAGTATTATTTTTTCAAGATCTTTAAAATATAACAATCAAGCTTTAATAGGAATTGTGTTAAAATTCTATATTGCTTTGGGTAGCATAGACATTTTAACAATGTTGATTCTTCCCAGTCATGAGCATGGTATGTTTTTCCATTTGTTAACATCTTCATCTATTTGGAAATTAAATACTTTAATGATATTCACAATTTGAAGAAATTTGCCATAACTAAACCAGCTCTCCAGGATATTCTCAGACCTATACTCCATAACGACCAGCATAATCCTCCACCACAAATGTAAACCCACCCAGAAAATTTTGATCAAATTCAAACTTCCACGGTCACAAAAGGATTAAAAATGTCTAGCAGACTCTCAAAAGGCTTATCAATATTCTCAATCAATGTGAATGGTTTAAATTGTCCTCTAAAGAGTCTAACTGGATACAAAAACTCAAGCCAGATATCTGCTGCAGACAAGAATCGCATCTTACATTAAAAGACAAATATAGACTCAGGGTGAAGGGATGGTCGTCTATACTCCAGGCAAACGGAAAGCAGAAAAAAGCAGGCATTGCAATCCTGTTTGCAGACACAATAGGCTTTTAGGCTGCATGGTGGATTACATTCATAGTACCCAAAGACGGGTAAGATCACTCTGCATTCAGTCAACCTAAGACAGGGACCAAACCATTGATGTTTGTATCCCCATGACGGGTAAGACTGAAACTGCAAGAGCAGGCAACC